>CAJVCO010000106.1:0-56809 GCA_910595825.1 Philhelius pedissequus
GAGGATTCTTTTTCAACGCCTAGAAGAGTACGGCTTACGAATTAATGCATCAAAATGCATTTTCGGTGTTTGGAAACTACAGTTTTTAGGTTTCGACATTTCCAGGGAAGGCACTTGACCATCACAGAGTAGAGTTGAATCCATCAACAAGTTTCCAGAGCCCACTTCAATCAAAAGTGCACAGCGTTTCGTTGGTATGGTGAATTATTACCACTGCTTTATAACAAACCTTGCACGCAACTGACACCAATTTATGTTCACATTTCAGGTCTCGAAAAAGCCAAAAAAAGAAAATTCATCTGGCCGACCGAATTTCAAGAAGATTTTTTTAAAGCAAAAACGAAACTAGCAAAAGCAACACTACTCAACCACCATCGTGAAAGCACAAAGCTCAGCATCACGACGGACGCATCTAGTACAGATATTGGAGAAGTTCTCCAACAACAAGATGTTGTAAATTGGGAGCCAATAGTATTCCTTAGCAAAAAACTATCCCTCCCACATGCTAAGTACTCAGCTTTCGACAGAGAATTGCTAGCAATATAAATGTCCATCCTTCATTCTCAAAATTTCGTAGAGGGACACGATTTTTGCGTTCTCACAGATCACAAGCATCTCACAACAGGTCTTTTCACAAAATCAAAGCCTAGTCCGAGACAAGAACGATAGTTAGATTCAACATCACAATTCACTAGTTACATTCGATTCGTCAAAGGTTCCTTAAAGGTTCCCACGCCCAAACACAGATGCACTAGAAAGTTCTTAACTAACAAACGAATTAGCAAAGGCACAAGCCTCTGACGAAGAATTAATGTCGCTCCGAAATAACCCCAATCCAAAATCTAAAATCAATTTAGAATTCATTAACATACACAGCTTAAACATTTCACTCTGGTGTGATACGTCCACCAAGAAAAACCGTCCCTACGATCGCAAAATTCTGAGAAAAACAATTTTCGACTAAATTCACACCATTCCACACCCAGGTGTTCGTGGTACTCGAAAAAAAAATCACTAAAATTTATTTTTGGCCTAAAATGAACCAAAACATAATCTTCTGGGCGAAAGCATTCATAGCATGTCAGAAAGAAAAAGTACAAGAACACACAAAAACACAGTTTGTTCAAATACGAATACCAGCAGGGTGATTTCAACATATCCACACGGATATAGATTGCCCTCTTCCTCCGTCCGACGAATACAAGTACATATTAATTTTTAGGACTCTTGACTAACAAAAATTTTTAATTTAGGAAACTAACGAAAAAGTAGCCGAAACTAAACTAAGCAAACAGTAGCCGTGTTTTATTGGGAATCTATCCATTGTACAGTAAGTAAGTCCCAAAAAAACGCATCGACCGTAGCCTTTCTTTTACTTTTGTAAGAATGGTATCAGCTATCACAAGCAATGACATAGTTTTGTGCACAATATATCAAGAGAAAGGAAATGATAAGAGAATGTGCTTGTTCATAGACTAAGGTCAAAGTCCCTTTTAACACAGCGCAATTTTTGTATTGCTATATATTATTCAAAATCGTCTGTACCTTTCACACGAGGAAATAAAATTGCTGGAGACTTGTTTGTTTCCTTTTAATGTTTCTTGGTTTGAATGCACACTACACGAAGTTTAAATTGTTCACTTGGCTTACATTTCCCCTTTATATTTCATGCTTTTATTTATTTTCTGAGTAGTACAAACCGAAAATTGGTCTTAGTCAAAAATAAAAGTAAAACGGAATTCAGTCAATAGAGATTGATCTTTTTTTGAAAATGGAAATCGAAATTTGTTAAAATTGATCAATTGAAATTAGGGGTATACAAAATTGCAGATATAGGTGGAATTTTAGAATTGTGTCAGAAACTAATTGAGCAAAGAAATCAAAATACTTTTACTTACACTTTTTAATAGTAAAAGTGAGAAGCTTTTCAGCAGAACCTCTTATATATTTATAAAAAATTGGAGTTACCTAAGATTTTAGAAATATAAACTGTCCAACTAAAAAAAAAAAGAAAAATTGCAATCAAAAAGATCGATTTGTCTTACGAATGGAAATTAATTATTATAATTACTTCATGCACACATCCATCGAGATTCAATTCAACTATCAATCGGACCAACAAAACTAACTAAATCAAATCGAGACTCGGTTAAACGTCAACCATCTATCCACCGTAGCATTCTACCTTAACTTTTCATCGACCGTAGCGAATTGTATGTAAAATGCTATGACGGATAAATTTACGTTGGATACATTTCCTAATAAAACACGGCTAGTGTGTATCAAAATAATCATTCAAGTTTGAGCTTGTCTCAAAATGTACCTCTATGCAATGTGATAACAGTGATAACTTTGAATTGTCAAGTTTTTAACGGCTATGAGCTCGAATTAATGCGTCGTTTTGTTACGTGGGGATGATATTTTTGTTCGAATTACAAAGTGCTTAAAACTGTATATACTTTTTTTGTTGAAATATTGAGAGATTTTCTAGAACACTATACTTTGTCCCAGAAAAATAGGCAGTGTAGGCAAGATAGGACGTTTGCCTCTCATTCTCGCTACAGTGGATTGCATAAATCTGTCACTCAATAAAGCTCTCACTGGGTTTTCGTGGTGTGTATTTTAAATGGACCCAAATATGAAAGAATAGTATCTAGGTTTACCGCACTTTTTTTCCATAGGAATTTTTATTTTATCGTTTTGTTTATACAAATTAAAACACACTTATATTTTCCACACCACCATGAGATAAGATAAAAAGTGCGTTTTTGAAAGTTATCCTCAGTAGGCCTAAACCATTGTTAAATAAAAAACAAGCAAAAATAAAAAAAATATTCCTTATCAGATTTGTTTTTCTTTGGTGGCGAGTTTTGGCCTTGGAAACTGTTTTCGTTTAAATGTCTTTAAACTGTTCGTTCACCTACAGAAAAAATATCAGCTACTTGCTTCAAAGTTTCTGTCTTATTTTGCAAATTTTTATGATTTTTTTTTTGTCGCGTCAACAATTTCTTATTATTTCGAAAACTTAAGTCTTTTGAAATCCTGGAAGCCATTTCGAACTAATTGTACAAAACTAAAAAACACACTTCTTTAAAAATACACCTATTGAACATACACCTTATGCAAAAATACTTCACGTCCCATTAATTAAAATCTACGCAAATAATGTTCTTCTTCAAAGAAAACAGCTTAAAATTGTATTCCTGCATTTAAAAGTATTTACACACATTAAAAGACGTGCGAAAAATGAAAACACTCCACGATAACACTCATCATTCAAAACTTCTTTTAAATCTCTCAAATCAAAAGCACCTCAACAGAAAACCAAGGAAAAAAACCGCACGAGTTAACAAATGGACGCGGGTAACTCTGAAAGCTCATCAACATTTAATGGGGTTTGAATAGCAGCACCAACCATTGGCCACTACAAAAGTAATTCAGTCCGCATCCGCACTCAGATATGCGCCGAGTAGGACGTTGGGTCTGCGTCAGATGCAATGTAATTTTGTTTTATTATTTTATATATTTACGGGCGGACAAACATTTTTTATGGAGAAGTTCTTTGCAAAAATATGACACGCTACTGTTTTTGAAAAAGCTTTCCCATAAGACGTGTACTGCCTATTTTTCTGGGACAGAGCTTAGTAATAACTTTGAATTAGTGAGATGTTCAAATTATCACATGCTTAAATTAACGAGAGTCGGATATATCAAACGCAATTATATTTTGAACGTGATTAGGTATTATTAATTTTTCGAAAGCTTTGATTTTGAAGAGTATACAATGGTTTCTTAACTCAATTATAGTTCTTAAAAGAAAAAATAACAAAAACATTTTCCGAGCCTTTAATTGTGTTTTATAACTTCTGCTGTTACACGTCAATGAAAATTACTTATTGGACAATAATTTTATGCCCAGGAGCCCATATATATTAGTTAACAAATAATTATATTTTCGAAAAATAATTTAATTTAATAGTGTTCTAATTCTTAAATAATTTAATTTTTTCTTATTAAAGGAGCTACTATAGAACGACTATGTGAAATTGCTGCAGAAGACCCTTTAAAGTATCCTTTACCTGATGACGCTTTGAGTGACCGTAGTGCAATGATTCAAGCCACAAGATCTCTTTTGGGCTCTGTAACCAGAGTTCTTCTCTTGGCAGATATTGTTCTAGTAAAAAAGCTTTTACTAACTAAAGATAAAGTTGCACAGTCGCTTGGCAGACTTCAGTCAGTGGGGAATTTCACTGAATTTGTGGCAGCGTTTTCAATTTTTGGAGCTGAAATGATAGAATTGGCACATGTGACCGGAAAACGTCAAAACGATTTAAAAGAAGAACGTCGAAGGGCTCAAATGTCAGCTGCAAGGCAGGTTTTAGAACGATCGACAACACTATTGCTTACTTCTTCAAAAACATGTCTCCGACATCTGGAATGTCCTATAGCAAAAGAAAATCGTGATACAGTTTTTTGTCATATGCGAAGTGCAATTGACTTAATCCATTTTGTTGTTAAAGACAGTGTGAATGAATGCATGTTCTTAAGATACTCGCCAAACAGATCTAATACCTCTATCTGGGAGGCCGATACAAACACTGCAAATTCTGCAATATTAAGCTTCATACGATTATTAGAAATGTGTAGATTACATTGCGATAAACATCATAAAAATAAATGTAAAACAAATGCTGGAAGCAATACAAAGCAATTATCAAATCAGAATACGCCACACTTAAGCAGAGATGGACACGTATCTAATAACGCTTTGCTTTGCGAAAACATGGACTGCAACAAAGATTATACGTTAGACCAAAATAATTCAGACTCCTCGATATTCAACTCGATGTTCAGGCAACAATTATTATTGGCATTGGATAGAGTTGTCGAAAAAACTCAAGATTTCACGGATTCGGCATATACTAGCCACGAGAATCGGGAACATATATTGCTTTTATGTAATCAGTGTAAGCTAGAACTCAATCAATGTGCAAGGATTGCTATAAATATAGAACAGTATCCGGAGAATTTACATTACGACTTAGATACCTCATTAGAAAATATCCACATAGCGGTAAATGATCTTTGCCAGCAATTAACTTTAACTGTGTTGGATCTGGTAACCAATTTTACAACTAAAATTAAAATTATAATAGACATAATAAAGAGCTTTAAGACAATAGCTTTAAACCAAGAGCTTGATCGCATGCAAGAACTGGCTGATCGATTTCATGATTATTGTGATTACGTGTTAGATGTTTGTAAACTGTTGCAGCATGTTGCAGTTACTGAAACCTTAAAAATTCAAGCTAAGTTTAGCGAAATTAATCTTCGAATTTATAGCCCCCAAGTTTTGAATGCAGCAAAAATTTTATCAGCTTACCCATCGTGTAAGATTTCGTTGGATAATTTAAATGTTTTCGTAGAAAATTGGGAATGCATTGCTAGCGATACAATCTTCATATCCAGACAAATAACCGAAATGTGTCACTCAAGGACTAAATTTACTCAACAAGATTACACATCAATTCATCCGCGTTCCGACGTAAGTAATATCAGAAATAAAGCCGGTACAGAGAAATGAGATCTCAGAGTTCTTAGCAATCAGAGAAATTTAAAATGGATTTCTCAGTTATGCTGTCACATATTGCCAAAAAAAAATTATATTCTCTTGTTCAAAAATTATTATATTGGTTAAAATATTATATATGTACCTACACTCTGTTCAATTTATATGTTCAGTACAGGGAAGAAAGGATATTTGCCTTTCACCGTTACTATTATGGATTTCAATAAGCTATCTCTATTTCTATAAAGCTTTTCCATTTTGCATGGTTGCCGTATTGAGCATTATAAATTGGCATATGTCTCTCACAAATGTCGGTAAGGTAATTAATAATTTAGATTTCATAACCAGAAACATGTACATCGTAAAATAAATCTAAAAAAAAAATTTTACTAAATTCAAATAAAAATAAATCCATCTTTTTCCACACCACCAAGAAGTAAGATAGTAGGCACGTTTTTTAAGGGTTCACCAGAAGGTCTTATCTATTTTAACGTGCGAATAAACCTGAAAATAAGGTATAATAAGGAACTTGTGTCCTGCGAATAACTTGAAGCCATTTTAAATGTAAATAAACACAGCATAAAAATAATAATATCACCTCATCATTATCATTGCATTGCACTATTTTAATTATTATATTTATATACACGAAACCATCTCCATTTTATTTTTATTTTCATGAACAAAAAATACTATTTGGTAATTTAATGTTGCAATTAATTAATAAACCCAACTTCATAAAAAACTTGGTCAAATAGTAATTTTTCCTTAAAAAAAATACCCAACAAAGAATATATGGCTGCATTTTAACCGTTTTCCAAAAACAAAAAAACCAAAAGATGTAAGCAGAAAAGAACGCAGCGGCAACACCTTTTTCCTTAAATTTAAAGTATATGCTCTCAAAAGCTCTAAGAAAGCTTCGAGTCTAAAGCTCCATAGCGAAAACCAAAGAAAATGTATTAGAATTTCAATCAACGGACCAATACCCAAGGGTTACTCTTAATTAATGTGTTTATTTCTTTAATAAATACTATAAGCCACAAATAAGCCATACTAAGATCGGAAACCTTCGTACGTTTCACCCCCCAAAACAAATTTTTTTACATTTTTGTATTTGTAAATTTGGAACTCTATCGATGAATAGATGTGAAACTGAAAAACAAAACAAAAACAAATTACAAGGGCTGTGTTATCTATGTGTCTATAGGAAGAGGAACAGAAAATATTCTCGTGTGCGTTTTTATCAATGTGTCTATTGGAAGAGAAACGGAAAAGTTACTTGTGTGCGTGTTACAGCTTGAAGGTAAATGCCAAAAGACAGCAGAGGTTAGTTTATGCTATAAGCGGGAGTTAAATTGGCGATCAGTCTTCTCTCAGCCAGGGAGCAGACAGGTTAATGGTGAATGTACGTGGTTTTATGGAATATTTAAGTAGCAATTTCTTAGGTTGTGTGCCATGAAAAACACCAGCCGGCACCAGTGTGTTTGAAAAAGCTCTCCCATAATTCCTGTACTGAAAATATAAATTGAACAGAGTATAGTTTAAGTTAAGTTTTGTTTCTATGTATATCCAATTTTAATTCTTTAACTTATGTATGCAAATATTTATGTATATAAACGTATATACTTCTATACATTCCTATAGATATACGTATGTATTAGGTATTTATACATATGTAGCAGTCGCGACGCGTGAATGATTTCGAAAGGTAAGTCGAAAAAAAATTAGTCACCAAAAAATTAAATTTCGGAAGTTTACTTGAAATAATTTCGTTCAATGCATAACTTAGTATGAAACCATAATGTTGAGCAATTCAAACCAAATTTGTTAAACCTTAAGTCATTTAAGTTAAATGTTACAATGAGCTTAACGCATAATAAAAGCGTTTTCGAAAGAAAACTTTTTTGGCGGTTGGAAATACATATCTTAAATAAATTTATTGTTAAGGTTAAAATTTGCGGTAATTTTTCACTCAATGTTTGGGTTTTTACATGGTTATGAAGTGCTAAAACGAAGAGAAGAAGTTGTGTACAAGACTTTAAGTTCATTTTTTAAAGCTAAAAATTCAGAGAAAACATTTATTAAAGAAGATATTTTTTCATTTGGATTGGAAATTATCATATTTTGATTTATTAAGTAAATCTAAAAAAATAAATTCGTGAAAGTTTTATATCTTGTATTTAATTGACATATAATATTGTCTTTTATTTCTACAAAACTACGTTTATAACGTGTTTTGGAATTAATTTCGAGCAATCGTCGTTGTCGTTGTGTTTCCGCGCAAGCGCTTATGTTTTCCAAAATGGATTTAAATGTATTAAGAAATTCAGAGCTATGCTAAGACTCAAAACTTTCGATTTCTCTTTTTCTGCTCTTCAACATCCGTTTGCTTTTTTTGAACTAATTGAAAAGAATGTCAGTTTTAGCAAACATTTCAGAAAGAGAATCAAGAAAAAAAGCTCTCGGCAATTAGAAAGCGAGTCAGTGTCCTATTCACTAGGGTTGTCTAATATTCTAATAAAAGTTAGAATTATATCTAATTTACAATTGAAAATTGCGTTTAATATCCGCGAATGATACTACCAGCGAGTTTCCGATAGATCAGGCTTTCGTCGGTTGGCTATTTGTTTTTAAATTTCGAACGTTTAGTTGATTTGTTAAAAAAACGGACAATAATATTAATTCCGTCAGAAAAAACTTTTAATTCCGAAATATTTTTTTAAGTGATCGTCATAAAACTAAATTTAAATCGTGAGCATAGCAAAGAATAAAGTTAGCCATTGGAAAAGTATCAAGGACTTTCATTTTAACACAACCCACTTCGCCAGACATACCTGCCGCACCATCGTAAGATTGGCCAGTAATTTTGTCCTTGCACGAGAATATATCAAGCATATAATAATATGTTTTTTTCAGCTCATCTGCGTTGCGAGACTCCCTAACGCCAAAAAACCAAGAAACCTTTCTTCAATTCCACCCTCCTACCGTAGAACAGCACACCAAACACTTGTAGAGTTAGAAGCAAGACGGCAACGAAACAAATCATTTTATTTAATTTACAACTCCCTGGCAATGAAGTATACTTTTGTGACAATGAAACGTTAAAAGGGGAAACGAAACCATCTTTTCGTTTCTAATCTATTTTCATGGAAAGGGTAGAGCGTCCTAACTCTACAACTTTTTTTTCTGAATAAAACTAAGTTGATTCAAATTATTTGACTCCTCTAAGAGAAAATCTGTTAAGCCCCATTCTAATATACTACTAAAGCCATAATCGCTAAAGCTTACTTCTCAAAAACTTTTCACACTTTTAATTTGAATGTTGCAAATCTAAATGTTCAATATTTACAAACTTCACAACAAACACAACATCAATAATTAAGGTATTGCACTGTGTTCTCCTTGTAAACTGATTTTTTAAATAAGTTTAAGCCTCATTATATTCGAAGAAAACGCAAACAATATTTACATATTATTTTTGTTTTTGTTTTTGTGGACTGTGTGGCTTAAAGCCAATTGAAATATTTTGTGACCTATAGTCCAAAATGCGTTTCGCCCGGGCACGATAGTTGGGCTCATCAGTTAGATGATATCGTACCTTTCTAAGACGCAATATTTTTGGTCGATGTCTACCGACTCTAATAGAAATGTACGATAGCATCTAACTGATGAGCCCAACTATCGTGCCCGGGCGAAACGCATTTTGGACTATAGGTCACAAAATATTTAAATTGGCTTTAATCCACACAGTCCACAAAAGCAAAAACAAAAATAATATGTAAATATTGTTTGCGTTTTCTTCGAATATAATTACTGACCAGACCACGGGCATAAAGTCAATATATATTTCTAGGTGCATGAATTTAACCAAATTCCCCTAGAAAAATATAAATTGCAGTATATATATGCTGCAAATTCTATAAGAGTCGGTAGACATCGACCAAAAATATTGCGTCTTAGAAAGGTACGATAGCATCTAACTGATGAGCTCAACTATCGTGACCGGGCGAAACGCATTTTTGACTATAGGTCACAAACCTCATTGGGATTTTCTGAATTCATTTGGGCCAGTTGTGCAACATCATTGAAATTGCAGTTATTTTCTGTACTTTCTGCCAAAAATAAATTAAATCTAATATCTATGTTAGTGGATATTGGAGTGGCAACCTTAAACTTTAAGATACAGGATTAAGCCCAAGGGGGAGATGCATATAAATTCATGAAATAATTAAAAAGGAAGCGGTTTGTTTTTTTTTTTGTGCTATAACAATTTTTTCTTTGAAGAACTATTTTTTTTACAAGCAGAATGCAGAAACCTACTTCAATTCCATTGTATATAAAATCTATTCTATATACACTGCCTCAACGTCAACCAACTTGCCCCATACAATCATGTTTGGTTCATTGTTGAGAGATACGCACAATTTTTCAAAAAAGTCGCAGGCGCACCGCTCTACGCAACACAGACTCATTTTCAGAAGGGATACGTACAAATTCACCAAAAAATAAAATGCACGAATGGGTCGCACGAACTTGCTCTTATGTTCGATCATATGGTATGCAAAATATTTCTATTAAAAATCTAAATATATTTTTAAAGTCATTTTTAACTCAATTTTGTATATACATATACAAAATTATTTTAATTTTATTCTAAAATAAATTAAATATTTAATAATATAAACTTTAAAACAAAAGATTAAATCGGTTAAGGTAAAGAAAAAATAATTCAAAATTCTGAAATAAATACTTAAACTAATTTGAGCTCAAAAACAGTAAGTCATTTTATTTCTTGGATAAATTTGATTTTACGAAAAAAAAATTTAAAATCTGTGAAGCGGTTTTTGAGAAAAAAGTTTTTTTTTTAACTTTTTAAAATATTTAAAAAAATGTTCAAAAACGCCAATTCATTGGTATTCAGAAAATACAAAAAAATATTATTTTTGAAAAAAATGTAATGAGCAGTTTTCGAAATATAATTTTTTGTAAATTTTTTTTTTACAAATGATTTTAAAAATACAAAAAAATATTAATTAAAAATATTGGTACGTGGTATAATTTGGGCAACACAAGCCTATATATGTGTGAAATTTCGAAAGAATCGGTTGAGCCGTTTATGAGATAGTCGAAAGCAAAAAAAAACGGTCCTATGGAAAGTCCCGCTTTTAGACATTTTTCTAATTTTTTTTTAACCATATGATCGGTCGAAGCTAAAAAGACGCACTGATTTTTTTAAATCAATATCGTTAGGGCCGTGTCTGAGAAAAATAGGTTTGAACGTAACGGTTATATGGCAGGTACCATCATTTTTTGAGCTAAAACATAAAAAGGAATATTTCAATTTCCCCTCTGTACAATACCTAAATAACTCTATATACCAAGTTTGAAGCAATTCGGCCGATCCGTTTGGGCTGCATGTGTCTATACACACACAGACAGACTGACAGGTTGACAGATTTACAGACTGATATACTGACAGGCTGATAGACTGACAGACTGATAGACTGACAGACTGACAGACTGACAGACTGACAGACTGACAGACTGACAGACTGACAGACTGACAGACTGACAGACTGACAGACTGACAGACTGACAGACTGACAGACTGACAGACTGACAGACTGACAGACTGACAGACTGACAGACTGACAGACTGACAGACTGACAGACTGACAGACTGACAGACTGACAGACTGACAGACTGACAGACTGACAGACTGACAGACTGACAGACTGACAGACTGACAGACTGACAGACTGACAGACTGACAGACTGACAGACTGACAGACTGACAGACTGACAGACTGACAGACTGACAGACTGACAGACTGACAGACTGACAGACTGACAGACTGACAGACTGACAGACTGACAGACTGACAGACTGACAGACTGACAGACTGACAGACTGACAGACTGACAGACTGACAGACTGACAGACTGACAGACTGACAGACTGACAGACTGACAGACTGACAGACTGACAGACTGACAGACTGACAGACTGACAGACTGACAGACTGACAGACTGACAGACTGACAGACTGACAGACTGACAGACTGACAGACTGACAGACTGACAGACTGACAGACTGACAGACTGACAGACTGACAGACTGACAGACTGACAGACTGACAGACTGACAGACTGACAGACTGACAGACTGACAGACTGACAGACTGACAGACTGACAGACTGACAGACTGACAGACTGACAGACTGACAGACTGACAGACTGACAGACTGACAGACTGACAGACTGACAGACTGACAGACTGACAGACTGACAGACTGACAGACTGACAGACTGACAGACTGACAGACTGACAGACTGACAGACTGACAGACTGACAGACTGACAGACTGACAGACTGACAGACTGACAGACTGACAGACTGACAGACTGACAGACTGACAGACTGACAGACTGACAGACTGACAGACTGACAGACTGACAGACTGACAGACTGACAGACTGACAGACTGACAGACTGACAGACTGACAGACTGACAGACTGACAGACTGACAGACTGACAGACTGACAGACTGACAGACTGACAGACTGACAGACTGACAGACTGACAGACTGACAGACTGACAGACTGACAGACTGACAGACTGACAGACTGACAGACTGACAGACTGACAGACTGACAGACTGACAGACTGACAGACTGACAGACTGACAGACTGACAGACTGACAGACTGACAGACTGACAGACTGACAGACTGACAGACTGACAGACTGACAGACTGACAGACTGACAGACTGACAGACTGACAGACTGACAGACTGACAGACTGACAGACTGACAGACTGACAGACTGACAGACTGACAGACTGACAGACTGACAGACTGACAGACTGACAGACTGACAGACTGACAGACTGACAGACTGACAGACTGACAGACTGACAGACTGACAGACTGACAGACTGACAGACTGACAGACTGACAGACTGACAGACTGACAGACTGACAGACTGACAGACTGACAGACTGACAGACTGACAGACTGACAGACTGACAGACTGACAGACTGACAGACTGACAGACTGACAGACTGACAGACTGACAGACTGACAGACTGACAGACTGACAGACTGACAGACTGACAGACTGACAGACTGACAGACTGACAGACTGACAGACTGACAGACTGACAGACTGACAGACTGACAGACTGACAGACTGACAGACTGACAGACTGACAGACTGACAGACTGACAGACTGACAGACTGACAGACTGACAGACTGACAGACTGACAGACTGACAGACTGACAGACTGACAGACTGACAGACTGACAGACTGACAGACTGACAGACTGACAGACTGACAGACTGACAGACTGACAGACTGACAGACTGACAGACTGACAGACTGACAGACTGACAGACTGACAGACTGACAGACTGACAGACTGACAGACTGACAGACTGACAGACTGACAGACTGACAGACTGACAGACTGACAGACTGACAGACTGACAGACTGACAGACTGACAGACTGACAGACTGACAGACTGACAGACTGACAGACTGACAGACTGACAGACTGACAGACTGACAGACTGACAGACTGACAGACTGACAGACTGACAGACTGACAGACTGACAGACTGACAGACTGACAGACTGACAGACTGACAGACTGACAGACTGACAGACTGACAGACTGACAGACTGACAGACTGACAGACTGACAGACTGACAGACTGACAGACTGACAGACTGACAGACTGACAGACTGACAGACTGACAGACTGACAGACTGACAGACTGACAGACTGACAGACTGACAGACTGACAGACTGACAGACTGACAGACTGACAGACTGACAGACTGACAGACTGACAGACTGACAGACTGACAGACTGACAGACTGACAGACTGACAGACTGACAGACTGACAGACTGACAGACTGACAGACTGACAGACTGACAGACTGACAGACTGACAGACTGACAGACTGACAGACTGACAGACTGACAGACTGACAGACTGACAGACTGACAGACTGACAGACTGACAGACTGACAGACTGACAGACTGACAGACTGACAGACTGACAGACTGACAGACTGACAGACTGACAGACTGACAGACTGACAGACTGACAGACTGACAGACTGACAGACTGACAGACTGACAGACTGACAGACTGACAGACTGACAGACTGACAGACTGACAGACTGACAGACTGACAGACTGACAGACTGACAGACTGACAGACTGACAGACTGACAGACTGACAGACTGACAGACTGACAGACTGACAGACTGACAGACTGACAGACTGACAGACTGACAGACTGACAGACTGACAGACTGACAGACTGACAGACTGACAGACTGACAGACTGACAGACTGACAGACTGACAGACTGACAGACTGACAGACTGACAGACTGACAGACTGACAGACTGACAGACTGACAGACTGACAGACTGACAGACTGACAGACTGACAGACTGACAGACTGACAGACTGACAGACTGACAGACTGACAGACTGACAGACTGACAGACTGACAGACTGACAGACTGACAGACTGACAGACTGACAGACTGACAGACTGACAGACTGACAGACTGACAGACTGACAGACTGACAGACTGACAGACTGACAGACTGACAGACTGACAGACTGACAGACTGACAGACTGACAGACTGACAGACTGACAGACTGACAGACTGACAGACTGACAGACTGACAGACTGACAGACTGACAGACTGACAGACTGACAGACTGACAGACTGACAGACTGACAGACTGACAGACTGACAGACTGACAGACTGACAGACTGACAGACTGACAGACTGACAGACTGACAGACTGACAGACTGACAGACTGACAGACTGACAGACTGACAGACTGACAGACTGACAGACTGACAGACTGACAGACTGACAGACTGACAGACTGACAGACTGACAGACTGACAGACTGACAGACTGACAGACTGACAGACTGACAGACTGACAGACTGACAGACTGACAGACTGACAGACTGACAGACTGACAGACTGACAGACTGACAGACTGACAGACTGACAGACTGACAGACTGACAGACTGACAGACTGACAGACTGACAGACTGACAGACTGACAGACTGACAGACTGACAGACTGACAGACTGACAGACTGACAGACTGACAGACTGACAGACTGACAGACTGACAGACTGACAGACTGACAGACTGACAGACTGACAGACTGACAGACTGACAGACTGACAGACTGACAGACTGACAGACTGACAGACTGACAGACTGACAGACTGACAGACTGACAGACTGACAGACTGACAGACTGACAGACTGACAGACTGACAGACTGACAGACTGACAGACTGACAGACTGACAGACTGACAGACTGACAGACTGACAGACTGACAGACTGACAGACTGACAGACTGACAGACTGACAGACTGACAGACTGACAGACTGACAGACTGACAGACTGACAGACTGACAGACTGACAGACTGACAGACTGACAGACTGACAGACTGACAGACTGACAGACTGACAGACTGACAGACTGACAGACTGACAGACTGACAGACTGACAGACTGACAGACTGACAGACTGACAGACTGACAGACTGACAGACTGACAGACTGACAGACTGACAGACTGACAGACTGACAGACTGACAGACTGACAGACTGACAGACTGACAGACTGACAGACTGACAGACTGACAGACTGACAGACTGACAGACTGACAGACTGACAGACTGACAGACTGACAGACTGACAGACTGACAGACTGACAGACTGACAGACTGACAGACTGACAGACTGACAGACTGACAGACTGACAGACTGACAGACTGACAGACTGACAGACTGACAGACTGACAGACTGACAGACTGACAGACTGACAGACTGACAGACTGACAGACTGACAGACTGACAGACTGACAGACTGACAGACTGACAGACTGACAGACTGACAGACTGACAGACTGACAGACTGACAGACTGACAGACTGACAGACTGACAGACTGACAGACTGACAGACTGACAGACTGACACAGACTGACAGACTGACAGACAGACTGACAGACTGACAGACTGACAGACTGACAGACTGACAGACTGACAGACTGACAGACTGACAGACTGACAGACTGACAGACTGACAGACTGACAGACTGACAGACTGACAGACTGACAGACTGACAGACTGACAGACTGACAGACTGACAGACTGACAGACTGACAGACTGACAGACTGACAGACTGACAGACTGACAGACTGACAGACTGACAGACTGACAGACTGACAGACTGACAGACTGACAGACTGACAGACTGACAGACTGACAGACTGACAGACTGACAGACTGACAGACTGACAGACTGACAGACTGACAGACTGACAGACTGACAGACTGACAGACTGACAGACTGACAGACTGACAGACTGACAGACTGACAGACTGACAGACTGACAGACTGACAGACTGACAGACTGACAGACTGACAGACTGACAGACTGACAGACTGACAGACTGACAGACTGACAGACTGACAGACTGACAGACTGACAGACTGACAGACTGACAGACTGACAGACTGACAGACTGACAGACTGACAGACTGACAGACTGACAGACTGACAGACTGACAGACTGACAGACTGACAGACTGACAGACTGACAGACTGACAGACTGACAGACTGACAGACTGACAGACTGACAGACTGACAGACTGACAGACTGACAGACTGACAGACTGACAGACTGACAGACTGACAGACTGACAGACTGACAGACTGACAGACTGACAGACTGACAGACTGACAGACTGACAGACTGACAGACTGACAGACTGACAGACTGACAGACTGACAGACTGACAGACTGACAGACTGACAGACTGACAGACTGACAGACTGACAGACTGACAGACTGACAGACTGACAGACTGACAGACTGACAGACTGACAGACTGACAGACTGACAGACTGACAGACTGACAGACTGACAGACTGACAGACTGACAGACTGACAGACTGACAGACTGACAGACTGACAGACTGACAGACTGACAGACTGACAGACTGACAGACTGACAGACTGACAGACTGACAGACTGACAGACTGACAGACTGACAGACTGACAGACTGACAGACTGACAGACTGACAGACTGACAGACTGACAGACTGACAGACTGACAGACTGACAGACTGACAGACTGACAGACTGACAGACTGACAGACTGACAGACTGACAGACTGACAGACTGACAGACTGACAGACTGACAGACTGACAGACTGACAGACTGACAGACTGACAGACTGACAGACTGACAGACTGACAGACTGACAGACTGACAGACTGACAGACTGACAGACTGACAGACTGACAGACTGACAGACTGACAGACTGACAGACTGACAGACTGACAGACTGACAGACTGACAGACTGACAGACTGACAGACTGACAGACTGACAGACTGACAGACTGACAGACTGACAGACTGACAGACTGACAGACTGACAGACTGACAGACTGACAGACTGACAGACTGACAGACTGACAGACTGACAGACTGACAGACTGACAGACTGACAGACTGACAGACTGACAGACTGACAGACTGACAGACTGACAGACTGACAGACTGACAGACTGACAGACTGACAGACTGACAGACTGACAGACTGACAGACTGACAGACTGACAGACTGACAGACTGACAGACTGACAGACTGACAGACTGACAGACTGACAGACTGACAGACTGACAGACTGACAGACTGACAGACTGACAGACTGACAGACTGACAGACTGACAGACTGACAGACTGACAGACTGACAGACTGACAGACTGACAGACTGACAGACTGACAGACTGACAGACTGACAGACTGACAGACTGACAGACTGACAGACTGACAGACTGACAGACTGACAGACTGACAGACTGACAGACTGACAGACTGACAGACTGACAGACTGACAGACTGACAGACTGACAGACTGACAGACTGACAGACTGACAGACTGACAGACTGACAGACTGACAGACTGACAGACTGACAGACTGACAGACTGACAGACTGACAGACTGACAGACTGACAGACTGACAGACTGACAGACTGACAGACTGACAGACTGACAGACTGACAGACTGACAGACTGACAGACTGACAGACTGACAGACTGACAGACTGACAGACTGACAGACTGACAGACTGACAGACTGACAGACTGACAGACTGACAGACTGACAGACTGACAGACTGACAGACTGACAGACTGACAGACTGACAGACTGACAGACTGACAGACTGACAGACTGACAGACTGACAGACTGACAGACTGACAGACTGACAGACTGACAGACTGACAGACTGACAGACTGACAGACTGACAGACTGACAGACTGACAGACTGACAGACTGACAGACTGACAGACTGACAGACTGACAGACTGACAGACTGACAGACTGACAGACTGACAGACTGACAGACTGACAGACTGACAGACTGACAGACTGACAGACTGACAGACTGACAGACTGACAGACTGACAGACTGACAGACTGACAGACTGACAGACTGACAGACTGACAGACTGACAGACTGACAGACTGACAGACTGACAGACTGACAGACTGACAGACTGACAGACTGACAGACTGACAGACTGACAGACTGACAGACTGACAGACTGACAGACTGACAGACTGACAGACTGACAGACTGACAGACTGACAGACTGACAGACTGACAGACTGACAGACTGACAGACTGACAGACTGACAGACTGACAGACTGACAGACTGACAGACTGACAGACTGACAGACTGACAGACTGACAGACTGACAGACTGACAGACTGACAGACTGACAGACTGACAGACTGACAGACTGACAGACTGACAGACTGACAGACTGACAGACTGACAGACTGACAGACTGACAGACTGACAGACTGACAGACTGACAGACTGACAGACTGACAGACTGACAGACTGACAGACTGACAGACTGACAGACTGACAGACTGACAGACTGACAGACTGACAGACTGACAGACTGACAGACTGACAGACTGACAGACTGACAGACTGACAGACTGACAGACTGACAGACTGACAGACTGACAGACTGACAGACTGACAGACTGACAGACTGACAGACTGACAGACTGACAGACTGACAGACTGACAGACTGACAGACTGACAGACTGACAGACTGACAGACTGACAGACTGACAGACTGACAGACTGACAGACTGACAGACTGACAGACTGACAGACTGACAGATTGACAGACTGACAGACTGACAGATTGACAGACAGACAGATTGACAGACTGACAGACTGACAGACTGACAGACTGACAGACTGACAGACTGACAGACTGACAGACTGACAGACTGACAGACTGACAGACTGACTGACAGACTGACAGACTGACAGACTGACAGACTGACAGACTGACAGACTGACAGACTGACAGACTGACAGACTGACAGACTGACAGACTGACAGACTGACAGACTGACAGACTGACAGACTGACAGACTGACAGACTGACAGACTGACAGACTGACAGACTGACAGACTGACAGACTGACAGACTGACAGACTGACAGACTGACAGACTGACAGACTGACAGACTGACAGACTGACAGACTGACAGACTGACAGACTGAGAAGACAGTGACAGACTGACAGACTGACAGACTGACGACTGACAGACTGACAGAGCTGAAGACTGACAGGACTGACAGAACGACAGACTGACAGACTGACAGACCTGACCAGACTGGACAGATCGACAGACTGAAGACTGACAGACTGACAGACTGACAGGACTGACAGACTGACAGACTGACAGACTGACAGGATGACAGACTCGACAGACTGACAGACTGACAGACGACGACTGACAGACTGACAGGACTGACGACTGACAGACTGACAGACTGACAGACTGACAGACTGACAGACTGACAGACTGACAGATGATCAGACTGACAGAGAGACTGACAGACTGACAGACTGACAGAGACGACTGACAGACTGACAGACTGACAGACTGACAGACTGACAGACTGACAGACTGACAGACTGACACGACTGACAGACTGACAGACTGACAGACTGACAGACTGACAGACTGACAGACTGACAGACTGACAGACTGACAGACTGACAGACTGACAGACTGACAGACTGACAGACTGACAGACTGACAGACTGAAGACTGACAGACTGACAGACTGACAGACTGACAGACTGACAGACTGACAGACTGACAGACTGACAGACTGACAGACTGACTGACTGACAGACTGACAGACTGACAGACTGACAGACTGACAGACTGACAGACTGACAGACTGACAGATGACAGACTGACAGACTGACAGACTGACAGACTGACAGACTGACAGGACTGACAGACTGACAGACTGACAGACAGCTGACAGACTGACAGACTGACAGACTGACAGACTGACAGACTGACAGACTGACAGACTGACCAGACTGACAGACTGACAGAGAGCTGACAGACTGACAGACTGACAGACTGACAGACTGACAGACTGACAGACTGACAGACTGACAGGACTGACAGACTGACAGACTGACAGACTGACAGACTGACAGACTGACAGACTGACAGACTGACAGACTGACAGACTGACAGACTGACAGACTGACAGACTGACAGACTGACAGACTGACAGACTGACAGACTGACAGGACTGACAGACTGACAGACTGACAGACTGACAGACTGACAGACTGACAGACTGACAGACTGACAGACTGACAGACTGACAGACTGACAGGACTGACAGACTGACAGACTGACAGACTGACAGACTGACAGACTGACAGTGACAGATGACAGATGACAGACTGACAGACTGACAGACTGACAGACTGACAGACTGACAGACTGACAGACTGACAGACTGACAGACTGACAGACTGACAGACTGACAGACTGACAGACTGACAGACTGACAGACTGACAGACTGACAGACTGACAGACTGACAGACTGACAGACTGACAGACTGACAGACTGACAGACTGACAGACTGACAGACTGACAGACTGACAGACTGACAGACTGACAGACTGACAGACTGACAGACTGACAGACTGACAGACTGACAGACTGACAGACTGACAGACTGACAGACTGACGCTGACAGACTGACAGACTGACAGACTGACAGACTGACAGACTGACAGACTGACAGACTGACAGACTGACAGACTGACAGACTGACAGACTGACAGACTGACAGACTGACAGACTGACAGACTGACAGACTGACAGACTGACTGACTGACAGACTGACAGACTGACAGACTGACAGACTGACAGACTGACTGACAGACTGACAGACAGACAGACTGACAGACTGACAGACTGACAGACTGACAGACTGACAGACTGACAGACTGACAGGACTGACAGACTGACAGACTGACAGACTGACAGACTGACAGACTGACAGACTGACAGACTGACAGACTGACAGACTGACAGACTGACAGACTGACAGACTGACAGACTGACAGACTGACAGACTGACAGACTGACAGACTGACAGACTGACAGACTGACAGACTGGACAGACTGACAGACTGACAGACTGACAGACTGACAGACTGACAGACTGGACAGACTGACAGACTGACAGACTGACAGACTGACAGACGGACAGACTGACAGACTGACAGACTGACAGACTGACAGACTGACAGACTGAGACTGACAGACTGACTGAGACTGACAGACTGACAGACTGACAGACTGACAGACTGACAGACTGACAGACTGACAGATGACAGACTGACAGACTGACAGACTGACAGACTGACGATGACGTGACAGACTGAACAGACTGACAGACTGACAGACTGACAGACTGACAGACTGACAGACTGACAGACTGACAGACTGACAGACTGACAGACTGGACAGACTGACAGACTGACAGACTGACAGACTGACAGACTGACAGACTGACAGACTGGACAGACTGACAGACTGACAGACTGACAGACTGACAGACTGACAGACTGACAGACTGACAGACTGACAGACTGACAGACTGAGGGACTGACAGACTGACAGACTGACAGACTGACAGACTGACAGACTGACAGACTGACAGACTGACAGACTGACAGACTGACAGACTGACAGACTGACAGACTGACAGACTGACAGACTGACAGACTGACAGACTGACAGACTGACAGACCTGACAGACTGACAGACTGACCAGACTGACAGACTGACAGACTGACAGACTGACAGACTGACAGACTGACAGACTGACAGACTGACAGACTGACTGACTGACAGACTGACAGACTGACAGACTGACAGACTGACAGACTGACAGACTGACAGACTGACAGACTGACAGACTGACAGACTGACAGACTGACAGACTGACAGACTGACAGACTGACAGGACTGACAGACTGACAGGACAGACAGACTGACAGACTGACAGACTGACAGACTGACAGACTGACAGACTGACAGACTGACAGGACTGACAGACTGACAGACTGACAGACTGACAGACTGACAGACTGACAGACTGACAGACTGACAGGGGACTGACAGGACTGACAGACTGACAGACTGACAGACTGACAGACTGACAGACTGACAGACTGACAGACTGACAGACTGACAGACTGACAGACTGACAGACTTGACAGACTGACAGACTGACAGACTGACAGACTGACAGACTGACAGACTGACAGACTGACAGACTGACAGACTGACAGGACTGACAGACTGACAGACTGACAGACTGACAGACTGACAGACTGACAGACTGACAGACTGACAGACTGACAGACTGACAGACTGACAGACTGACAGACTGACAGACTGACGAGACTGACAGACTGACAGACTGACAGACTGACAGACTGACAGACTGACAGACTGACAGACTGACAGACTGACAGACTGACAGGACTGACAGACTGACAGACTGACAGACTGACAGACTGACAGACTGACAGACTGACAGACTGACAGGACTGACAGACTGACAGACTGACAGACTGACAGACTGACAGACTGACAGACTGACAGACTGACAGACTGACAGACTGACAGACTGACAGACTGACAGACTGACAGACTACAGACTGACAGACTGACAGACTGACAGACTGACAGACTGACAGACTGACAGACTGACAGACTGACAGACTGACAGACTGACAGACTGACAGACTGACAGACTGACAGACTGACAGACTGACAGACTGACAGACTGACAGACTGACAGACTGACAGACTGACAGACTGACAGACTGACAGACTGACAGACTGACAGACTGACAGACTGACAGACTGACAGACTGACAGACTGACAGACTGACAGACTGACAGACTGACAGACTGACAGACTGACAGACTGACAGACTGACAGACTGACAACACTGACAGACTGACAGACTGACAGACTGACAGACTGACAGACTGACAGACTGACAGACTGACAGACTGACAGACTGACAGACTGACAGACTGACAGACTGACAGACTGACAGACTGACAGACTGACAGACTGACAGACTGACAGACTGACAGACTGACAGACTGACAGACTGACAGACTGGACAGACTGACAGACTGACAGACTGACAGACTGACAGACTGACAGACTGACAGACGGACAGACTGACAGACTGACAGACTGACAGACTGACAGACTGACAGACTGACAGACTGACAGACTGACAGACTGACAGACTGACAGACTGACAGACTGACAGACTGACAGACTGACAGACTGACAGACTGACAGACTGACAGACTGACAGACTGACAGACTGACAGACTGACAGACTGACAGACTGACAGACTGACAGACTGACAGACTGACAGACTGACAGACTGACAGACTGACAGACTGACAGACTGACAGACTGACAGACTGACAGACTGACAGACTGACAGACTGACAGACTGACAGACTGACAGACTGGACAGACTGACAGACTGACAGACTGACAGACTGACAGACTGACAGACTGACAGACTGACAGACTGACAGACTGACAGACTGACAGGACTGACAGACTGACAGACTGACAGACTGACAGACTGACAGATGACAGACTGACAGACTGACAGACTGACAGACTGACAGACTGACAGACTGACAGACTGACAGACTGACAGACTGACAGACTGACAGACTGACAGACTGACAGACTGACAGACTTGACAGACTGACAGACTGACAGACTGACAGACTGACAGACTGACAGACTGACAGACTGACAGACTGACAGACTGACAGACTGACAGACTGACAGACTGACAGACTGACAGACTGACAGACTGACAGACTGAACAGACTGACAGACTGACAGGACTGACAGACTGACAGACTGACAGACTGACAGACTGACAGACTGACAGACTGACAGACTGACAGACTGACAGACTGACAGACTGACAGACTGACAGACTGACAGACTGACAGACTGACAGACTGACAGACTGACAGACTGACAGACTGACAGACTGACAGACTGACAGACTGACAGACTGACAGACTGACAGACTGACAGACTGACAGACTGACAGACAGACAGACTGACAGACTGACAGACTGACAGACTGACAGACTGACAGACTGACAGACTGACAGACTGACAGACTGACAGACTGACAGACTGACAGACTGACAGACTGACAGACTGACAGACTGACAGACTGACAGACTGACAGACTGACAGACTGACAGACTGACAGACTGACAGACTGACAGACTGACAGACTGACAGACTGACAGACTGACAGACTGACAGACTGACAGACTGACAGACTGACAGACTGACAGACTGACAGACTGACAGACTGACAGACTGACAGACTGACAGACTGACAGACTGACAGACTGACAGACTGACAGACTGACAGACTGACAGACTGACAGACTGACAGACTGACAGACTGACAGACTGACAGACGACCTGACAGACTGACAGACTGACAGACTGACAGACTGACAGACTGACAGACTGACAGACTGACAGACTGACAGACTGACAGACTGACAGACTGACAGACTGACAGACTGACAGACTGACAGACTGACAGACTGACAGACTGACAGACCAGACTGACAGACTGACAGACTGACAGACTGACAGACTGACAGACTGACAGACTGACAGACTGACAGACTGACAGACTGACAGACTGACACGACTGACAGACTGACAGACTGACAGACTGACAGACTGACAGACTGACAGACTGACAGACTGACAGACTGACAGACTGACAGACTGACAGACTGACAGACTGACAGACTGACAGACTGACAGACTGACAGACTGACAGACTGACAGACTGACAGACTGACAGGACTGACAGACTGACAGACTGACAGACTGACAGACTGACAGACTGACAGACTGACAGACTGACAGACTGACAGACTGACAGACTGACAGACTGACAGACTGACAGACTGACAGACTGACAGACTGACAGACTGACAGACTGACAGACTGACAGACTGACAGACTGACAGACTGACAGACTGACAGGACTGACAGACTGACAGACTGACAGACTGACAGACTGACAGACTGACAGACTGACAGACTGACAGACTGACAGACTGACAGACTGACAGACTGACAGACTGACAGACTGACAGACTGACAGACTGACAGACTGACAGACTGACAGACTGACAGACTGACAGACTGACAGACTGACAGACTGACAGACTGACAGACTGACAGACTGACAGACTGACAGACAGACTGACAGACTGACAGACTGACAGACTGACAGACTGACAGACTGACAGACTGACAGACTGACAGACTGACAGACTGACAGACTGACAGACTGACAGACTGACAGACTGACAGACTGACAGACTGACAGGACTGACAGACTGACAGACTGACAGACTGACAGACTGACAGACTGACAGACTGACAGACTGACAGACTGACAGACTGACAGACTGACAGACTGACAGACTGACAGACTGACAGACTGACAGACTGACAGACTGACAGACTGACAGACTGACAGACTGACAGACTGACAGGACTGACAGACTGACAGACTGACAGACTGACAGACTGACAGACTGACAGACTGACAGACTGACAGACTGACAGACTGACAGACTGACAGACTGACAGACTGACAGACTGACAGACTGACAGACTGACAGACTGACAGACTGACAGACTGACAGACTGACAGACTGACAGGACTGACAGACTGACAGACTGACAGACTGACAGACTGACAGACTGACAGACTGACAGACTGACAGACTGACAGACTGACAGACTGACAGACTGACAGACTGACAGACTGACAGACTGACAGACTGACAGACTGACAGACTGACAGACTGACAGACTGACAGACTGACAGACTGACAGACTGACAGACTGACAGACTGACAGACTGACAGACTGACAGACTGACAGACTGACAGACTGACAGACTGACAGACTGACAGACTGACAGACTGACAGACTGACAGACTGACAGACTGACAGACTGACAGACTGACAGACTGACAGACTGACAGACTGACAGACTGACAGACTGACAGACTGACAGACTGACAGACTGACAGACTGACAGACTGAGACTGACAGACTGACAGACTGACAGACTGACAGACTGACAGACTGACAGACTGACAGACTGACAGACTGACAGACTGACAGACTGACAGACTGACAGGACTGACAGACTGACAGACTGACAGACTGACAGACTGACAGACTGACAGACTGACAGACTGACAGACTGACAGACTGACAGACTGACAGACTGACAGACTGACAGACTGACAGACTGACAGACTGACAGACTGACAGACTGACAGACTGACAGACAGACTGACAGACTGACAGACTGACAGACTGACAGACTGACAGACTGACAGACTGACAGACTGACAGACTGACAGACTGACAGACAGACTGACAGACTGACAGACTGACAGACTGACAGACTGACAGGACTGACAGACTGACAGACTGACAGACTGACAGACTGACAGGACTGACAGACTGACAGACTGACAGACTGACAGACTGACAGACTGACACTGACAGACTGACAGACTGACAGACTGACAGACTGACAGACTGACAGACTGACAGACTGACAGACTGACAGACTGACAGACTGACAGACTGACAGACTGACTGCAGACTGACAGACTGACAGACTGACAGACTGACAGACTGACAGACTGACAGACTGACAGACTGACAGACTGGACAGACTGACAGACTGACAGACTGACAGACTGACAGACTGACAGACTGACAGACTGACAGACTGACAGGACTGACAGACTGACAGACTGACAGACTGACAGACTGACAGACTGACAGACTGACAGACTGACAGACTGACAGACTGACAGACTGACAGACTGACAGACTGACAGACTGACAGACTGACAGACTGACAGACTGACAGACTGACAGACTGACAGACTGACAGACTGACAGACTGACAGACTGACAGACTGACAGACTGACAGACTGACAGACTGACAGACTGACAGACTGACAGACTGACAGACTGACAGACTGACAGACTGACAGACTGACAGACTGACAGGACTGACAGACTGACAGACTGACAGACTGACAGACTGACAGACTGACAGACAGACTGACAGACTGACAGACTGACAGACTGACAGACTGACAGACTGACAGACTGACAGACTGACAGACTGACAGACTGACAGACTGACAGACTGACAGACTGACAGACTGACAGACTGACAGACTGACAGACTGACTGACAGACTGACAGACTGACAGACTGACAGACTGACAGAGACTGACAGACTGACAGACTGACAGACTGACAGACTGACAGACTGACAGACTGACGAACTGACAGACTGACAGACAGACTGACAGACTGACAGACTGACAGACTGACAGACTGACAGACTGACAGACTGACAGACTGACAGACTGACAGACTGACAGACTGACAGACTGACAGACTGACAGACTGACAGACTGCAGACTGACAGACTGACAGACTGACAGGACTGACAGACTGACAGACTGACAGACTGACAGACTGACAGACTGACAGACTGACAGACTGACAGACTGACAGACTGACAGACTGACAGACTGACAGACTGACAGACTGACAGACTGACAGACTGACAGACTGACAGACTGACAGACTGACAGACTGACAGACTGACAGACTGACAGACTGACAGACTGACAGACTGACAGACTGACAGACTGACAGACTGACAGACTGACAGACTGACAGACTGACAGACTGACAGACTGACAGACTGACAACTGACAGACTGACGACTGACAGACTGACAGACTGACAGACTGACAGACTGACAGACTGACAGACTGACAGACTGACAGACTGACAGACTGACAGACTGACAGACTGACAGACTGACAGACTGACAGACTGACAGACTGACAGACTGACAGACTGACAGACTGACAGACTGACAGACTGACAGACTGACAGACTGACAGAGACTGACAGACTGACAGACTGACAGACTGACTGACAGACTGACAGACTGACAGACTGACAGACTGACAGACTGACAGACTGACAGACTGACAGACTGACAGACTGACAGACTGACAGACTGACAGACTGACAGACTGACAGACTGACAGACTGACAGACTGACAGACTGACAGACTGACAGACTGACAGACTGACAGACTGACAGACTGACAGACTGACAGACACTGACAGACTGACAGACTGACAGACGACTGACAGACTGACAGACTGACAGACTGACAGACTGACAGACTGACAGACTGACAGACTGACAGACTGACAGACTGACAGACTGACAGACTGACAGACAGACTGACAGACTGACAGACTGACAGACTGACAGACTGACAGACTGACAGACTGACAGACTGACAGACTGACAGACTGACAGACTGACAGACTGACAGACTGACAGACTGACAGACTGACAGACTGACAGACTGACAGACTGACAGACTGACAGACTGACAGACTGACAGACTGACAGACTGACAGACTGACAGACTGACAGACTGACAGACTGACAGACTGACAGACTGACAGACTGACAGACTGACAGACTGACAGACTGACAGACTGACAGACTGACAGACTGACAGACTGACAGACTGACAGACTGACAGACTGACAGACTGACAGACTGACAGACTGACAGACTGACAGACTGACAGACTGACAGACTGAGACTGACAGACTGACAGACTGACAGACTGACAGACTGACAGACTGACAGACTGACAGACTGACAGACTGACAGACTGACAGACTGACAGACTGACAGACTGACAGACTGACAGACTGACAGACTGACAGACTGACAGACTGACAGACTGACAGACTGACAGACTGACAGACTGACAGACTGACTGACAGACTGACAGACTGACAGACTGACAGACTGACAGACTGACAGACTGACAGACTGACAGACTGACAGACTGACAGACTGACAGACTGACAGACTGACAGACTGACAGACTGACAGACTGACAGACTGACAGACTGACAGACTGACAGACTGACAGACTGGACAGACTGACAGACTGACAGACTGACAGACTGACAGACTGACAGACTGACAGACTGACAGACTGACAGACTGACTGACAGACTGACAGACTGACAGACTGACAGACTGACAGACTGACAGACTGACAGACTGACAGACTGACAGACTGACAGACTGACAGACTGACAGACTGACAGACTGACAGACTGACAGACTGACAGACTGACAGACTGACAGACTGACAGACTGACAGACTGACAGACTGACAGACTGACAGACTGACAGACTGACAGACTGACAGACTGACAGACTGACAGACTGACAGACTGACAGACTGACAGACTGACAGACTGACAGACTGACAGACTGACAGACTGACAGACTGACAGACTGACAGACTGACAGACTGACAGACTGACAGACTGACAGACTGACAGACTGACAGACTGACAGACTGACAGACTGACAGACTGACAGACTGACAGACTGACAGACTGACAGACTGACAGACTGACAGACTGACAAGACTGACAGACTGACAGACTGACAGACTGACAGACTGACAGACTGACAGACTGACAGACTGACAGACTGACAGACTGACAGACTGACAGACTGACAGACTGACAGACTGACAGACTGACAGACTGACAGACTGACAGACTGACAGACTGACAGACTGACAGACTGACAGACTGACAGACAACTGACAGACTGACAGACTGACAGACTGACAGACTGACAGACTGACAGACTGACAGACTGACAGACTGACAGACTGACAGACTGACAGACTGACAGACTGACAGACTGACAGACTGACAGACTGACAGACTGACAGACTGACAGACTGACAGACTGACAGACTGACAGACTGACAGACTGACAGACTGACAGACTGACAGACTGACAGACTGACAGACTGACAGACTGACGATGACAGACTGACAGACTGACAGACTGACAGACTGACAGACTGACAGACTGACAGACTGACAGACTGACAGACTGACAGACTGACAGACTGACAGACTGACAGACTGACAGACTGACAGACTGACAGACTGACAGACTGACAGACTGACAGACTGACAGACTGACAGACTGACAGACTGACAGACTGACAGACTGACAGACAGACTGACCAGACTGACAGACTGACAGACTGACAGACTGACAGACTGACAGACTGACAGACTGACCAGACTGACAGACTGACAGACTGACAGACTGACAGACGACAGACTGACAGACTGACAGACTGACAGACTGACAGACTGACAGACTGACAGACTGACAGACTGACAGACTGACAGACTGACAGACTGACAGACTGACAGACTGACAGACTGACAGACTGACAGACTGACAGACTGACAGACTGACAGACTGACAGACTGACAGACTGACAGACTGACAGACTGACAGACTGACAGACTGACAGACTGACAGACTGACAGACTGACAGACTGACAGACTGACAGACTGAGACAGACTGACAGACTGACAGACTGACAGACTGACAGACTGACAGACTGACAGACTGACAGACTGACAGACTGACAGACTGACAGACTGACAGACTGACAGACTGACAGACTGACAGACTGACAGACTGACAGACTGACAGACTGACAGACTGACAGACTGACAGACTGACAGACTGACAGACTGACAGACTGACAGACTGACAGACTGACAGACTGACAGACTGACAGACTGACAGACTGACAGACTGACAGACTGACAGACTGACAGACTGACAGACTGACAGACTGACAGACTGACAGACTGACAGACTGACAGACTGACAGACTGACAGACTGACAGACTGACAGACTGACAGACTGACAGACTGACAGACTGACAGACTGACAGACTGACAGACTGACAGACTGACAGACTGACAGACTGACAGACTGACAGACTGACAGACTGACAGACTGACAGACTGACAGACTGACAGACTGACAGACTGACAGACTGACAGACTGACAGACTGACAGACTGACAGACTGACAGACTGACAGACTGACAGACTGACAGACTGACAGACTGACAGACTGACAGACTGACAGACTGACAGACTGACAGACTGACAGACTGACAGACTGACAGACTGACAGACTGACAGACTGACAGACTGACAGACTGACAGACTGACAGACTGACAGACTGACAGACTGACAGACTGACAGACTGACAGACTGACAGACTGACAGACTGACAGACTGACAGACTGACAGACTGACAGACTGACAGACTGACAGACTGACAGACTGACAGACTGACAGACTGACAGACTGACAGACTGACAGACTGACAGACTGACAGACTGACAGACTGACAGACTGACAGACTGACAGACTGACAGACTGACAGACTGACAGACTGACAGACTGACAGACTGACAGACTGACAGACTGACAGACTGACAGACTGACAGACTGACAGACTGACAGACTGACAGACTGACAGACTGACAGACTGACAGACTGACAGACTGACAGACTGACAGACTGACAGACTGACAGACTGACAGACTGACAGACTGACAGACTGACAGACTGACAGACTGACAGACTGACAGACTGACAGACTGACAGACTGACAGACTGACAGACTGACAGACTGACAGACTGACAGACTGACAGACTGACAGACTGACAGACTGACAGACTGACAGACTGACAGACTGACAGACTGACAGACTGACAGACTGACAGACTGACAGACTGACAGACTGACAGACTGACAGACTGACAGACTGACAGACTGACAGACTGACAGACTGACAGACTGACAGAGACTGACAGACTGACAGACGACAGACTGACAGACTGACAGACTGACAGACTGACAGACTGACAGACTGACAGACTGACAGACTGACAGACTGACAGACTGACAGACTGACAGACTGACAGACTGACAGACTGACAGACTGACAGACTGACAGACTGACAGACTGACAGACTGACAGACTGACAGACTGACAGACTGACAGACTGACAGACTGACAGACTGACAGACTGACAGACTGACAGACTGACAGACTGACAGACTGACAGACTGACAGACTGACAGACTGACAGACTGACAGACTGACAGACTGACAGACTGACAGACTGACAGACTGACAGACTGACAGACTGACAGACTGACAGACTGACAGACTGACAGACTGACAGACTGACAGACTGACAGACTGACAGACTGACAGACTGACAGACTGACAGACTGACAGACTGACAGACTGACAGACTGACAGACTGACAGACTGACAGACTGACAGACTGACAGACTGACAGACTGACAGACTGACAGACTGACAGACTGACAGACTGACAGACTGACAGACTGACAGACTGACAGACTGACAGACTGACAGACTGACAGACTGACAGACTGACAGACTGACAGACTGACAGACTGACAGACTGACAGACTGACAGACTGACAGACTGACAGACTGACAGACTGACAGACTGACAGACTGACAGACTGACAGACTGACAGACTGACAGACTGACAGACTGACAGACTGACAGACTGACAGACTGACAGACTGACAGACTGACAGACTGACAGACTGACAGACTGACAGACTGACAGACTGACAGACTGACAGACTGACAGACTGACAGACTGACAGACTGACAGACTGACAGACTGACAGACTGACAGACTGACAGACTGACAGACTGACAGACTGACAGACTGACAGACTGACAGACTGACAGACTGACAGACTGACAGACTGACAGACTGACAGACTGACAGACTGACAGACTGACAGACTGACAGACTGACAGACTGACAGACTGACAGACTGACAGACTGACAGACTGACAGACTGACAGACTGACAGACTGACAGACTGACAGACTGACAGACTGACAGACTGACAGACTGACAGACTGACAGACTGACAGACTGACAGACTGACAGACTGACAGACTGACAGACTGACAGACTGACAGACTGACAGACTGACAGACTGACAGACTGACAGACTGACAGACTGACAGACTGACAGACTGACAGACTGACAGACTGACAGACTGACAGACTGACAGACTGACAGACTGACAGACTGACAGACTGACAGACTGACAGACTGACAGACTGACAGACTGACAGACTGACAGACTGACAGACTGACAGACTGACAGACTGACAGACTGACAGACTGACAGACTGACAGACTGACAGACTGACAGACTGACAGACTGACAGACTGACAGACTGACAGACTGACAGACTGACAGACTGACAGACTGACAGACTGACAGACTGACAGACTGACAGACTGACAGACTGACAGACTGACAGACTGACAGACTGACAGACTGACAGACTGACAGACTGACAGACTGACAGACTGACAGACTGACAGACTGACAGACTGACAGACTGACAGACTGACAGACTGACAGACTGACAGACTGACAGACTGACAGACTGACAGACTGACAGACTGACAGACTGACAGACTGACAGACTGACAGACTGACAGACTGACAGACTGACAGACTGACAGACTGACAGACTGACAGACTGACAGACTGACAGACTGACAGACTGACAGACTGACAGACTGACAGACTGACAGACTGACAGACTGACAGACTGACAGACTGACAGACTGACAGACTGACAGACTGACAGACTGACAGACTGACAGACTGACAGACTGACAGACTGACAGACTGACAGACTGACAGACTGACAGACTGACAGACTGACAGACTGACAGACTGACAGACTGACAGACTGACAGACTGACAGACTGACAGACTGACAGACTGACAGACTGACAGACTGACAGACTGACAGACTGACAGACTGACAGACTGACAGACTGACAGACTGACAGACTGACAGACTGACAGACTGACAGACTGACAGACTGACAGACTGACAGACTGACAGACTGACAGACTGACAGACTGACAGACTGACAGACTGACAGACTGACAGACTGACAGACTGACAGACTGACAGACTGACAGACTGACAGACTGACAGACTGACAGACTGACAGACTGACAGACTGACAGACTGACAGACTGACAGACTGACAGACTGACAGACTGACAGACTGACAGACTGACAGACTGACAGACTGACAGACTGACAGACTGACAGACTGACAGACTGACAGACTGACAGACTGACAGACTGACAGACTGACAGACTGACAGACTGACAGACTGACAGACTGACAGACTGACAGACTGACAGACTGACAGACTGACAGACAGACTGACAGACTGACAGACTGACAGACTGACAGACTGACAGACTGACAGACTGACAGACTGACAGACTGACAGACTGACAGACTGACAGACTGACAGACTGACAGACTGACAGACTGACAGACTGACAGACTGACAGACTGACAGACTGACAGACTGACAGACTGACAGACTGACAGACTGACAGACTGACAGACTGACAGACTGACAGACTGACAGACTGACAGACTGACAGACTGACAGACTGACAGACTGACAGACTGACAGACTGACAGACTGACAGACTGACAGACTGACAGACTGACAGACTGACAGACTGACAGACTGACAGACTGACAGACTGACAGACTGACAGACTGACAGACTGACAGACTGACAGACTGACAGACTGACAGACTGACAGACTGACAGACTGACAGACTGACAGACTGACAGACTGACAGACTGACAGACTGACAGACTGACAGACTGACAGACTGACAGACTGACAGACTGACAGACTGACAGACTGACAGACTGACAGACTGACAGACTGACAGACTGACAGACTGACAGACTGACAGACTGACAGACTGACAGACTGACAGACTGACAGACTGACAGACTGACAGACTGACAGACTGACAGACTGACAGACTGACAGACTGACAGACTGACAGACTGACAGACTGACAGACTGACAGACTGACAGACTGACAGACTGACAGACTGACAGACTGACAGACTGACAGACTGACAGACTGACAGACTGACAGACTGACAGACTGACAGACTGACAGACTGACAGACTGACAGACTGACAGACTGACAGACTGACAGACTGACAGACTGACAGACTGACAGACTGACAGACTGACAGACTGACAGACTGACAGACTGACAGACTGACAGACTGACAGACTGACAGACTGACAGACTGACAGACTGACAGACTGACAGACTGACAGACTGACAGACTGACAGACTGACAGACTGACAGACTGACAGACTGACAGACTGACAGACTGACAGACTGACAGACTGACAGACTGACAGACTGACAGACTGACAGACTGACAGACTGACAGACTGACAGACTGACAGACTGACAGACTGACAGACTGACAGACTGACAGACTGACAGACTGACAGACTGACAGACTGACAGACTGACAGACTGACAGACTGACAGACTGACAGACTGACAGACTGACAGACTGACAGACTGACAGACTGACAGACTGACAGACTGACAGACTGACAGACTGACAGACTGACAGACTGACAGACTGACAGACTGACAGACTGACAGACTGACAGACTGACAGACTGACAGACTGACAGACTGACAGACTGACAGACTGACAGACTGACAGACTGACAGACTGACAGACTGACAGACTGACAGACTGACAGACTGACAGACTGACAGACTGACAGACTGACAGACTGACAGACTGACAGACTGACAGACTGACAGACTGACAGACTGACAGACTGACAGACTGACAGACTGACAGACTGACAGACTGACAGACTGACAGACTGACAGACTGACAGACTGACAGACTGACAGACTGACAGACTGACAGACTGACAGACTGACAGACTGACAGACTGACAGACTGACAGACTGACAGACTGACAGACTGACAGACTGACAGACTGACAGACTGACAGACTGACAGACTGACAGACTGACAGACTGACAGACTGACAGACTGACAGACTGACAGACTGACAGACTGACAGACTGACAGACTGACAGACTGACAGACTGACAGACTGACAGACTGACAGACTGACAGACTGACAGACTGACAGACTGACAGACTGACAGACTGACAGACTGACAGACTGACAGACTGACAGACTGACAGACTGACAGACTGACAGACTGACAGACTGACAGACTGACAGACTGACAGACTGACAGACTGACAGACTGACAGACTGACAGACTGACAGACTGACAGACTGACAGACTGACAGACTGACAGACTGACAGACTGACAGACTGACAGACTGACAGACTGACAGACTGACAGACTGACAGACTGACAGACTGACAGACTGACAGACTGACAGACTGACAGACTGACAGACTGACAGACTGACAGACTGACAGACTGACAGACTGACAGACTGACAGACTGACAGACTGACAGACTGACAGACTGACAGACTGACAGACTGACAGACTGACAGACTGACAGACTGACAGACTGACAGACTGACAGACTGACAGACTGACAGACTGACAGACTGACAGACTGACAGACTGACAGACTGACAGACTGACAGACTGACAGACTGACAGACTGACAGACTGACAGACTGACAGACTGACAGACTGACAGACTGACAGACTGACAGACTGACAGACTGACAGACTGACAGACTGACAGACTGACAGACTGACAGACTGACAGACTGACAGACTGACAGACTGACAGACTGACAGACTGACAGACTGACAGACTGACAGACTGACAGACTGACAGACTGACAGACTGACAGACTGACAGACTGACAGACTGACAGACTGACAGACTGACAGACTGACAGACTGACAGACTGACAGACTGACAGACTGACAGACTGACAGACTGACAGACTGACAGACTGACAGACTGACAGACTGACAGACTGACAGACTGACAGACTGACAGACTGACAGACTGACAGACTGACAGACTGACAGACTGACAGACTGACAGACTGACAGACTGACAGACTGACAGACTGACAGACTGACAGACTGACAGACTGACAGACTGACAGACTGACAGACTGACAGACTGACAGACTGACAGACTGACAGACTGACAGACTGACAGACTGACAGACTGACAGACTGACAGACTGACAGACTGACAGACTGACAGACTGACAGACTGACAGACTGACAGACTGACAGACTGACAGACTGACAGACTGACAGACTGACAGACTGACAGACTGACAGACTGACAGACTGACAGACTGACAGACTGACAGACTGACAGACTGACAGACTGACAGACTGACAGACTGACAGACTGACAGACTGACAGACTGACAGACTGACAGACTGACAGACTGACAGACTGACAGACTGACAGACTGACAGACTGACAGACTGACAGACTGACAGACTGACAGACTGACAGACTGACAGACTGACAGACTGACAGACTGACAGACTGACAGACTGACAGACTGACAGACTGACAGACTGACAGACTGACAGACTGACAGACTGACAGACTGACAGACTGACAGACTGACAGACTGACAGACTGACAGACTGACAGACTGACAGACTGACAGACTGACAGACTGACAGACTGACAGACTGACAGACTGACAGACTGACAGACTGACAGACTGACAGACTGACAGACTGACAGACTGACAGACTGACAGACTGACAGACTGACAGACTGACAGACTGACAGACTGACAGACTGACAGACTGACAGACTGACAGACTGACAGACTGACAGACTGACAGACTGACAGACTGACAGACTGACAGACTGACAGACTGACAGACTGACAGACTGACAGACTGACAGACTGACAGACTGACAGACTGACAGACTGACAGACTGACAGACTGACAGACTGACAGACTGACAGACTGACAGACTGACAGACTGACAGACTGACAGACTGACAGACTGACAGACTGACAGACTGACAGACTGACAGACTGACAGACTGACAGACTGACAGACTGACAGACTGACAGACTGACAGACTGACAGACTGACAGACTGACAGACTGACAGACTGACAGACTGACAGACTGACAGACTGACAGACTGACAGACTGACAGACTGACAGACTGACAGACTGACAGACTGACAGACTGACAGACTGACAGACTGACAGACTGACAGACTGACAGACTGACAGACTGACAGACTGACAGACTGACAGACTGACAGACTGACAGACTGACAGACTGACAGACTGACAGACTGACAGACTGACAGACTGACAGACTGACAGACTGACAGACTGACAGACTGACAGACTGACAGACTGACAGACTGACAGACTGACAGACTGACAGACTGACAGACTGACAGACTGACAGACTGACAGACTGACAGACTGACAGACTGACAGACTGACAGACTGACAGACTGACAGACTGACAGACTGACAGACTGACAGACTGACAGACTGACAGACTGACAGACTGACAGACTGACAGACTGACAGACTGACAGACTGACAGACTGACAGACTGACAGACTGACAGACTGACAGACTGACAGACTGACAGACTGACAGACTGACAGACTGACAGACTGACAGACTGACAGACTGACAGACTGACAGACTGACAGACTGACAGACTGACAGACTGACAGACTGACAGACTGACAGACTGACAGACTGACAGACTGACAGACTGACAGACTGACAGACTGACAGACTGACAGACTGACAGACTGACAGACTGACAGACTGACAGACTGACAGACTGACAGACTGACAGACTGACAGACTGACAGACTGACAGACTGACAGACTGACAGACTGACAGACTGACAGACTGACAGACTGACAGACTGACAGACTGACAGACTGACAGACTGACAGACTGACAGACTGACAGACTGACAGACTGACAGACTGACAGACTGACAGACTGACAGACTGACAGACTGACAGACTGACAGACTGACAGACTGACAGACTGACAGACTGACAGACTGACAGACTGACAGACTGACAGACTGACAGACTGACAGACTGACAGACTGACAGACTGACAGACTGACAGACTGACAGACTGACAGACTGACAGACTGACAGACTGACAGACTGACAGACTGACAGACTGACAGACTGACAGACTGACAGACTGACAGACTGACAGACTGACAGACTGACAGACTGACAGACTGACAGACTGACAGACTGACAGACTGACAGACTGACAGACTGACAGACTGACAGACTGACAGACTGACAGACTGACAGACTGACAGACTGACAGACTGACAGACTGACAGACTGACAGACTGACAGACTGACAGACTGACAGACTGACAGACTGACAGACTGACAGACTGACAGACTGACAGACTGACAGACTGACAGACTGACAGACTGACAGACTGACAGACTGACAGACTGACAGACTGACAGACTGACAGACTGACAGACTGACAGACTGACAGACTGACAGACTGACAGACTGACAGACTGACAGACTGACAGACTGACAGACTGACAGACTGACAGACTGACAGACTGACAGACTGACAGACTGACAGACTGACAGACTGACAGACTGACAGACTGACAGACTGACAGACTGACAGACTGACAGACTGACAGACTGACAGACTGACAGACTGACAGACTGACAGACTGACAGACTGACAGACTGACAGACTGACAGACTGACAGACTGACAGACTGACAGACTGACAGACTGACAGACTGACAGACTGACAGACTGACAGACTGACAGACTGACAGACTGACAGACTGACAGACTGACAGACTGACAGACTGACAGACTGACAGACTGACAGACTGACAGACTGACAGACTGACAGACTGACAGACTGACAGACTGACAGACTGACAGACTGACAGACTGACAGACTGACAGACTGACAGACTGACAGACTGACAGACTGACAGACTGACAGACTGACAGACTGACAGACTGACAGACTGACAGACTGACAGACTGACAGACTGACAGACTGACAGACTGACAGACTGACAGACTGACAGACTGACAGACTGACAGACTGACAGACTGACAGACTGACAGACTGACAGACTGACAGACTGACAGACTGACAGACTGACAGACTGACAGACTGACAGACTGACAGACTGACAGACTGACAGACTGACAGACTGACAGACTGACAGACTGACAGACTGACAGACTGACAGACTGACAGACTGACAGACTGACAGACTGACAGACTGACAGACTGACAGACTGACAGACTGACAGACTGACAGACTGACAGACTGACAGACTGACAGACTGACAGACTGACAGACTGACAGACTGACAGACTGACAGACTGACAGACTGACAGACTGACAGACTGACAGACTGACAGACTGACAGACTGACAGACTGACAGACTGACAGACTGACAGACTGACAGACTGACAGACTGACAGACTGACAGACTGACAGACTGACAGACTGACAGACTGACAGACTGACAGACTGACAGACTGACAGACTGACAGACTGACAGACTGACAGACTGACAGACTGACAGACTGACAGACTGACAGACTGACAGACTGACAGACTGACAGACTGACAGACTGACAGACTGACAGACTGACAGACTGACAGACTGACAGACTGACAGACTGACAGACTGACAGACTGACAGACTGACAGACTGACAGACTGACAGACTGACAGACTGACAGACTGACAGACTGACAGACTGACAGACTGACAGACTGACAGACTGACAGACTGACAGACTGACAGACTGACAGACTGACAGACTGACAGACTGACAGACTGACAGACTGACAGACTGACAGACTGACAGACTGACAGACTGACAGACTGACAGACTGACAGACTGACAGACTGACAGACTGACAGACTGACAGACTGACAGACTGACAGACTGACAGACTGACAGACTGACAGACTGACAGACTGACAGACTGACAGACTGACAGACTGACAGACTGACAGACTGACAGACTGACAGACTGACAGACTGACAGACTGACAGACTGACAGACTGACAGACTGACAGACTGACAGACTGACAGACTGACAGACTGACAGACTGACAGACTGACAGACTGACAGACTGACAGACTGACAGACTGACAGACTGACAGACTGACAGACTGACAGACTGACAGACTGACAGACTGACAGACTGACAGACTGACAGACTGACAGACTGACAGACTGACAGACTGACAGACTGACAGACTGACAGACTGACAGACTGACAGACTGACAGACTGACAGACTGACAGACTGACAGACTGACAGACTGACAGACTGACAGACTGACAGACTGACAGACTGACAGACTGACAGACTGACAGACTGACAGACTGACAGACTGACAGACTGACAGACTGACAGACTGACAGACTGACAGACTGACAGACTGACAGACTGACAGACTGACAGACTGACAGACTGACAGACTGACAGACTGACAGACTGACAGACTGACAGACTGACAGACTGACAGACTGACAGACTGACAGACTGACAGACTGACAGACTGACAGACTGACAGACTGACAGACTGACAGACTGACAGACTGACAGACTGACAGACTGACAGACTGACAGACTGACAGACTGACAGACTGACAGACTGACAGACTGACAGACTGACAGACTGACAGACTGACAGACTGACAGACTGACAGACTGACAGACTGACAGACTGACAGACTGACAGACTGACAGACTGACAGACTGACAGACTGACAGACTGACAGACTGACAGACTGACAGACTGACAGACTGACAGACTGACAGACTGACAGACTGACAGACTGACAGACTGACAGACTGACAGACTGACAGACTGACAGACTGACAGACTGACAGACTGACAGACTGACAGACTGACAGACTGACAGACTGACAGACTGACAGACTGACAGACTGACAGACTGACAGACTGACAGACTGACAGACTGACAGACTGACAGACTGACAGACTGACAGACTGACAGACTGACAGACTGACAGACTGACAGACTGACAGACTGACAGACTGACAGACTGACAGACTGACAGACTGACAGACTGACAGACTGACAGACTGACAGACTGACAGACTGACAGACTGACAGACTGACAGACTGACAGACTGACAGACTGACAGACTGACAGACTGACAGACTGACAGACTGACAGACTGACAGACTGACAGACTGACAGACTGACAGACTGACAGACTGACAGACTGACAGACTGACAGACTGACAGACTGACAGACTGACAGACTGACAGACTGACAGACTGACAGACTGACAGACTGACAGACTGACAGACTGACAGACTGACAGACTGACAGACTGACAGACTGACAGACTGACAGACTGACAGACTGACAGACTGACAGACTGACAGACTGACAGACTGACAGACTGACAGACTGACAGACTGACAGACTGACAGACTGACAGACTGACAGACTGACAGACTGACAGACTGACAGACTGACAGACTGACAGACTGACAGACTGACAGACTGACAGACTGACAGACTGACAGACTGACAGACTGACAGACTGACAGACTGACAGACTGACAGACTGACAGACTGACAGACTGACAGACTGACAGACTGACAGACTGACAGACTGACAGACTGACAGACTGACAGACTGACAGACTGACAGACTGACAGACTGACAGACTGACAGACTGACAGACTGACAGACTGACAGACTGACAGACTGACAGACTGACAGACTGACAGACTGACAGACTGACAGACTGACAGACTGACAGACTGACAGACTGACAGACTGACAGACTGACAGACTGACAGACTGACAGACTGACAGACTGACAGACTGACAGACTGACAGACTGACAGACTGACAGACTGACAGACTGACAGACTGACAGACTGACAGACTGACAGACTGACAGACTGACAGACTGACAGACTGACAGACTGACAGACTGACAGACTGACAGACTGACAGACTGACAGACTGACAGACTGACAGACTGACAGACTGACAGACTGACAGACTGACAGACTGACAGACTGACAGACTGACAGACTGACAGACTGACAGACTGACAGACTGACAGACTGACAGACTGACAGACTGACAGACTGACAGACTGACAGACTGACAGACTGACAGACTGACAGACTGACAGACTGACAGACTGACAGACTGACAGACTGACAGACTGACAGACTGACAGACTGACAGACTGACAGACTGACAGACTGACAGACTGACAGACTGACAGACTGACAGACTGACAGACTGACAGACTGACAGACTGACAGACTGACAGACTGACAGACTGACAGACTGACAGACTGACAGACTGACAGACTGACAGACTGACAGACTGACAGACTGACAGACTGACAGACTGACAGACTGACAGACTGACAGACTGACAGACTGACAGACTGACAGACTGACAGACTGACAGACTGACAGACTGACAGACTGACAGACTGACAGACTGACAGACTGACAGACTGACAGACTGACAGACTGACAGACTGACAGACTGACAGACTGACAGACTGACAGACTGACAGACTGACAGACTGACAGACTGACAGACTGACAGACTGACAGACTGACAGACTGACAGACTGACAGACTGACAGACTGACAGACTGACAGACTGACAGACTGACAGACTGACAGACTGACAGACTGACAGACTGACAGACTGACAGACTGACAGACTGACAGACTGACAGACTGACAGACTGACAGACTGACAGACTGACAGACTGACAGACTGACAGACTGACAGACTGACAGACTGACAGACTGACAGACTGACAGACTGACAGACTGACAGACTGACAGACTGACAGACTGACAGACTGACAGACTGACAGACTGACAGACTGACAGACTGACAGACTGACAGACTGACAGACTGACAGACTGACAGACTGACAGACTGACAGACTGACAGACTGACAGACTGACAGACTGACAGACTGACAGACTGACAGACTGACAGACTGACAGACTGACAGACTGACAGACTGACAGACTGACAGACTGACAGACTGACAGACTGACAGACTGACAGACTGACAGACTGACAGACTGACAGACTGACAGACTGACAGACTGACAGACTGACAGACTGACAGACTGACAGACTGACAGACTGACAGACTGACAGACTGACAGACTGACAGACTGACAGACTGACAGACTGACAGACTGACAGACTGACAGACTGACAGACTGACAGACTGACAGACTGACAGACTGACAGACTGACAGACTGACAGACTGACAGACTGACAGACTGACAGACTGACAGACTGACAGACTGACAGACTGACAGACTGACAGACTGACAGACTGACAGACTGACAGACTGACAGACTGACAGACTGACAGACTGACAGACTGACAGACTGACAGACTGACAGACTGACAGACTGACAGACTGACAGACTGACAGACTGACAGACTGACAGACTGACAGACTGACAGACTGACAGACTGACAGACTGACAGACTGACAGACTGACAGACTGACAGACTGACAGACTGACAGACTGACAGACTGACAGACTGACAGACTGACAGACTGACAGACTGACAGACTGACAGACTGACAGACTGACAGACTGACAGACTGACAGACTGACAGACTGACAGACTGACAGACTGACAGACTGACAGACTGACAGACTGACAGACTGACAGACTGACAGACTGACAGACTGACAGACTGACAGACTGACAGACTGACAGACTGACAGACTGACAGACTGACAGACTGACAGACTGACAGACTGACAGACTGACAGACTGACAGACTGACAGACTGACAGACTGACAGACTGACAGACTGACAGACTGACAGACTGACAGACTGACAGACTGACAGACTGACAGACTGACAGACTGACAGACTGACAGACTGACAGACTGACAGACTGACAGACTGACAGACTGACAGACTGACAGACTGACAGACTGACAGACTGACAGACTGACAGACAGACTGACAGACTGACAGACTGACAGACTGACAGACTGACGAGACTGACAGACTGACAGACTGACAGACTGACAGACTGACAGACTGACAGACTGACAGACTGACAGACTGACAGACTGACAGACTGACAGACTGACAGACTGACAGACTGACAGACTGACAGACTGACAGACTGACAGACTGACAGACTGACAGACTGACAGACTGACAGACTGACAGACTGACAGACTGACAGACTGACAGACTGACAGACTGACAGACTGACAGACTGACAGACTGACAGACTGACAGACTGACAGACTGACAGACTGACAGACTGACAGACTGACAGACTGACAGACTGACAGACTGACAGACTGACAGACTGACAGACTGACAGACTGACAGACTGACAGACTGACAGACTGACAGACTGACAGACTGACAGACTGACAGACTGACAGACTGACAGACTGACAGACTGACAGACTGACAGACTGACAGACTGACAGACTGACAGACTGACAGACTGACAGACTGACAGACTGACAGACTGACAGACTGACAGACTGACAGACTGACAGACTGACAGACTGACAGACTGACAGACTGACAGACTGACAGACTGACAGACTGACAGACTGACAGACTGACAGACTGACAGACTGACAGACTGACAGACTGACAGACTGACAGACTGACAGACTGACAGACTGACAGACTGACAGACTGACAGACTGACAGACTGACAGACTGACAGACTGACAGACTGACAGACTGACAGACTGACAGACTGACAGACTGACAGACTGACAGACTGACAGACTGACAGACTGACAGACTGACAGACTGACAGACTGACAGACTGACAGACTGACAGACTGACAGACTGACAGACTGACAGACTGACAGACTGACAGACTGACAGACTGACAGACTGACAGACTGACAGACTGACAGACTGACAGACTGACAGACTGACAGACTGACAGACTGACAGACTGACAGACTGACAGACTGACAGACTGACAGACTGACAGACTGACAGACTGACAGACTGACAGACTGACAGACTGACAGACTGACAGACTGACAGACTGACAGACTGACAGACTGACAGACTGACAGACTGACAGACTGACAGACTGACAGACTGACAGACTGACAGACTGACAGACTGACAGACTGACAGACTGACAGACTGACAGACTGACAGACTGACAGACTGACAGACTGACAGACTGACAGACTGACAGACTGACAGACTGACAGACTGACAGACTGACAGACTGACAGACTGACAGACTGACAGACTGACAGACTGACAGACTGACAGACTGACAGACTGACAGACTGACAGACTGACAGACTGACAGACTGACAGACTGACAGACTGACAGACTGACAGACTGACAGACTGACAGACTGACAGACTGACAGACTGACAGACTGACAGACTGACAGACTGACAGACTGACAGACTGACAGACTGACAGACTGACAGACTGACAGACTGACAGACTGACAGACTGACAGACTGACAGACTGACAGACTGACAGACTGACAGACTGACAGACTGACAGACTGACAGACTGACAGACTGACAGACTGACAGACTGACAGACTGACAGACTGACAGACTGACAGACTGACAGACTGACAGACTGACAGACTGACAGACTGACAGACTGACAGACTGACAGACTGACAGACTGACAGACTGACAGACTGACAGACTGACAGACTGACAGACTGACAGACTGACAGACTGACAGACTGACAGACTGACAGACTGACAGACTGACAGACTGACAGACTGACAGACTGACAGACTGACAGACTGACAGACTGACAGACTGACAGACTGACAGACTGACAGACTGACAGACTGACAGACTGACAGACTGACAGACTGACAGACTGACAGACTGACAGACTGACAGACTGACAGACTGACAGACTGACAGACTGACAGACTGACAGACTGACAGACTGACAGACTGACAGACTGACAGACTGACAGACTGACAGACTGACAGACTGACAGACTGACAGACTGACAGACTGACAGACTGACAGACTGACAGACTGACAGACTGACAGACTGACAGACTGACAGACTGACAGACTGACAGACTGACAGACTGACAGACTGACAGACTGACAGACTGACAGACTGACAGACTGACAGACTGACAGACTGACAGACTGACAGACTGACAGACTGACAGACTGACAGACTGACAGACTGACAGACTGACAGACTGACAGACTGACAGACTGACAGACTGACAGACTGACAGACTGACAGACTGACAGACTGACAGACTGACAGACTGACAGACTGACAGACTGACAGACTGACAGACTGACAGACTGACAGACTGACAGACTGACAGACTGACAGACTGACAGACTGACAGACTGACAGACTGACAGACTGACAGACTGACAGACTGACAGACTGACAGACTGACAGACTGACAGACTGACAGACTGACAGACTGACAGACTGACAGACTGACAGACTGACAGACTGACAGACTGACAGACTGACAGACTGACAGACTGACAGACTGACAGACTGACAGACTGACAGACTGACAGACTGACAGACTGACAGACTGACAGACTGACAGACTGACAGACTGACAGACTGACAGACTGACAGACTGACAGACTGACAGACTGACAGACTGACAGACTGACAGACTGACAGACTGACAGACTGACAGACTGACAGACTGACAGACTGACAGACTGAGCTGACAGACTGACAGACTGACAGACTGACAGACTGACAGACTGACAGACTGACAGACTGACAGACTGACAGACTGACAGACTGACAGACTGACAGACTGACAGACTGACAGACTGACAGACTGACAGACTGACAGACTGACAGACTGACAGACTGACAGACTGACAGATGACAGACTGACAGACTGACAGACTGACAGACTGGACAGGACTGACAGACTGACAGACTGACAGACTGACAGACTGACAGACTGACAGACTGACAGACTGACGACTGACAGACTGACAGACTGACAGACTGACAGACTGACAGACTGACAGACTGACAGACTGACAGACTGACAGACAGACTGACAGACTGACTGACAGACTGACAGACTGACAGACTGACAGACTGACAGACTGACAGACAGACAGAGACTGACAGACTGACAGACTGACAGACTGACAGACTGACAGACAGACTGACAGGACTGACAGACTGACAGACTGACAGACTGACAGACTGACAGACTGACAGACTGACAGGACTGACAGACTGACAGACTGACAGACTGACAGACTGACAGACTGACAGACTGACAGACTGACAGACTGACAGACTGACAGACTGACAGACTGACAGACTGACAGACTGACAGACTGACAGACTGACAGACTGACAGACTGACAGACTGACAGACTGACAGACTGACAGACTGACAGACTGACAGACTGACAGGACTGACAGACTGACAGACTGACAGACTGACAGACTGACAGACTGACAGACTGACAGACTGACAGACTGACAGACTGACAGACTGACAGACTGACAGACTGACAGACTGACAGACTGACAGACTGACAGACTGACAGACTGACAGACTGACAGACTGACAGACTGACAGACTGACAGAGACTGACAGACTGACAGACTGACAGACTGACAGACTGACAGACTGACAGACTGACAGACTGACAGACTGACAGACTGACAGACTGACAGACTGACAGACTGACAGACTGACAGACTGACAGACTGACAGACTGACAGACTGACAGACTGACAGACTGACAGACTGACAGACTGACAGACTGACAGACTGACAGACTGACAGACTGACAGACTGACAGACTGACAGACTGACAGACTGACAGACTGACAGACTGACAGACTGACAGACTGACAGACTGACAGACTGACAGACTGACAGACTGACAGACTGACAGACTGACAGACTGACAGACTGACAGACTGACAGACTGACAGACTGACAGACTGACAGACTGACAGACTGACAGACTGACAGACTGACAGACTGACAGACTGACAGACTGACAGACTGACAGACTGACAGACTGACAGACTGACAGACTGACAGACTGACAGACTGACAGACTGACAGACTGACAGACTGACAGACTGACAGACTGACAGACTGACAGACTGACAGACTGACAGACTGACAGACTGACAGACTGACAGACTGACAGACTGACAGACTGACAGACTGACAGACTGACAGACTGACAGACTGACAGACTGACAGACTGACAGACTGACAGACTGACAGACTGACAGACTGACAGACTGACAGACTGACAGACTGACAGACTGACAGACTGACAGACTGACAGACTGACAGACTGACAGACTGACAGACTGACAGACTGACAGACTGACAGACTGACAGACTGACAGACTGACAGACTGACAGACTGACAGACTGACAGACTGACAGACTGACAGACTGACAGACTGACAGACTGACAGACTGACAGACTGACAGACTGACAGACTGACAGACTGACAGACTGACAGACTGACAGACTGACAGACTGACAGACTGACAGACTGACAGACTGACAGACTGACAGACTGACAGACTGACAGACTGACAGACTGACAGACTGACAGACTGACAGACTGACAGACTGACAGACTGACAGACTGACAGACTGACAGACTGACAGACTGACAGACTGACAGACTGACAGACTGACAGACTGACAGACTGACAGACTGACAGACTGACAGACTGACAGACTGACAGACTGACAGACTGACAGACTGACAGACTGACAGACTGACAGACTGACAGACTGACAGACTGACAGACTGACAGACTGACAGACTGACAGACTGACAGACTGACAGACTGACAGACTGACAGACTGACAGACTGACAGACTGACAGACTGACAGCACTGACAGACTGACAGACTGACAGACTGACAGACTGACAGACTGACAGACTGACAGACTGACAGACTGACAGACTGACAGACTGACAGACTGACAGACTGACAGACTGACAGACTGACAGACTGACAGACTGACAGACTGACAGACTGACAGACTGACAGACTGACAGACTGACAGACTGACAGACTGACAGACTGACAGACTGACAGACTGACAGACTGACAGACTGACAGACTGACAGACTGACAGACTGACAGACTGACAGACTGACAGACTGACAGACTGACAGACTGACAGACTGACAGACTGACAGACTGACAGACTGACAGACTGACAGACTGACAGACTGACAGACTGACAGACTGACAGACTGACAGACTGACAGACTGACAGACTGACAGACTGACAGACTGACAGACTGACAGACTGACAGACTGACAGACTGACAGACTGACAGACTGACAGACTGACAGACTGACAGACTGACAGACTGACAGACTGACAGACTGACAGACTGACAGACTGACAGACTGACAGACTGACAGACTGACAGACTGACAGACTGACAGACTGACAGACTGACAGACTGACAGACTGACAGACTGACAGACTGACAGACTGACAGACTGACAGACTGACAGACTGACAGACTGACAGACTGACAGACTGACAGACTGACAGACTGACAGACTGACAGACTGACAGACTGACAGACTGACAGACTGACAGACTGACAGACTGACAGACTGACAGACTGACAGACTGACAGACTGACAGACTGACAGACTGACAGACTGACAGACTGACAGACTGACAGACTGACAGACTGACAGACTGACAGACTGACAGACTGACAGACTGACAGACTGACAGACTGACAGACTGACAGACTGACAGACTGACAGACTGACAGACTGACAGACTGACAGACTGACAGACTGACAGACTGACAGACTGACAGACTGACAGACTGACAGACTGACAGACTGACAGACTGACAGACTGACAGACTGACAGACTGACAGACTGACAGACTGACAGACTGACAGACTGACAGACTGACAGACTGACAGACTGACAGACTGACAGACTGACAGACTGACAGACTGACAGACTGACAGACTGACAGACTGACAGACTGACAGACTGACAGACTGACAGACTGACAGACTGACAGACTGACAGACTGACAGACTGACAGACTGACAGACTGACAGACTGACAGACTGACAGACTGACAGACTGACAGACTGACAGACTGACAGACTGACAGACTGACAGACTGACAGACTGACAGACTGACAGACTGACAGACTGACAGACTGACAGACTGACAGACTGACAGACTGACAGACTGACAGACTGACAGACTGACAGACTGACAGACTGACAGACTGACAGACTGACAGACTGACAGACTGACAGACTGACAGACTGACAGACTGACAGACTGACAGACTGACAGACTGACAGACTGACAGACTGACAGACTGACAGACTGACAGACTGACAGACTGACAGACTGACAGACTGACAGACTGACAGACTGACAGACTGACAGACTGACAGACTGACAGACTGACAGACTGACAGACTGACAGACTGACAGACTGACAGACTGACAGACTGACAGACTGACAGACTGACAGACTGACAGACTGACAGACTGACAGACTGACAGACTGACAGACTGACAGACTGACAGACTGACAGACTGACAGACTGACAGACTGACAGACTGACAGACTGACAGACTGACAGACTGACAGACTGACAGACTGACAGACTGACAGACTGACAGACTGACAGACTGACAGACTGACAGACTGACAGACTGACAGACTGACAGACTGACAGACTGACAGACTGACAGACTGACAGACTGACAGACTGACAGACTGACAGACTGACAGACTGACAGACTAGACAGACTGACAGACTGACAGACTGACAGACTGACAGACTGACAGACTGACAGACTGACAGACTGACAGACTGACAGACTGACAGACTGACAGACTGACAGACTGACAGACTGACAGACTGACAGACTGACAGACTGACAGACTGACAGACTGACAGACTGACAGACTGACAGACTGACAGACTGACAGACTGACAGACTGACAGACTGACAGACTGACAGACTGACAGACTGACAGACTGACAGACTGACAGACTGACAGACTGACAGACTGACAGACTGACAGACTGACAGACTGACAGACTGACAGACTGACAGACTGACAGACTGACAGACTGACAGACTGACAGACTGACAGACTGACAGACTGACAGACTGACAGACTGACAGACTGACAGACTGACAGACTGACAGACTGACAGACTGACAGACTGACAGACTGACAGACTGACAGACTGACAGACTGACAGACTGACAGACTGACAGACTGACAGACTGACAGACTGACAGACTGACAGACTGACAGACTGACAGACTGACAGACTGACAGACTGACAGACTGACAGACTGACAGACTGACAGACTGACAGACTGACAGACTGACAGACTGACAGACTGACAGACTGACAGACTGACAGACTGACAGACTGACAGACTGACAGACTGACAGACTGACAGACTGACAGACTGACAGACTGACAGACTGACAGACTGACAGACTGACAGACTGACAGACTGACAGACTGACAGACTGACAGACTGACAGACTGACAGACTGACAGACTGACAGACTGACAGACTGACAGACTGACAGACTGACAGACTGACAGACTGACAGACTGACAGACTGACAGACTGACAGACTGACAGACTGACAGACTGACAGACTGACAGACTGACAGACTGACAGACTGACAGACTGACAGACTGACAGACTGACAGACTGACAGACTGACAGACTGACAGACTGACAGACTGACAGACTGACAGACTGACAGACTGACAGACTGACAGACTGACAGACTGACAGACTGACAGACTGACAGACTGACAGACTGACAGACTGACAGACTGACAGACTGACAGACTGACAGACTGACAGACTGACAGACTGACAGACTGACAGACTGACAGACTGACAGACTGACAGACTGACAGACTGACAGACTGACAGACTGACAGACTGACAGACTGACAGACTGACAGACTGACAGACTGACAGACTGACAGACTGACAGACTGACAGACTGACAGACTGACAGACTGACAGACTGACAGACTGACAGACTGACAGACTGACAGACTGACAGACTGACAGACTGACAGACTGACAGACTGACAGACTGACAGACTGACAGACTGACAGACTGACAGACTGACAGACTGACAGACTGACAGACTGACAGACTGACAGACTGACAGACTGACAGACTGACAGACTGACAGACTGACAGACTGACAGACTGACAGACTGACAGACTGACAGACTGACAGACTGACAGACTGACAGACTGACAGACTGACAGACTGACAGACTGACAGACTGACAGACTGACAGACTGACAGACTGACAGACTGACAGACTGACAGACTGACAGACTGACAGACTGACAGACTGACAGACTGACAGACTGACAGACTGACAGACTGACAGACTGACAGACTGACAGACTGACAGACTGACAGACTGACAGACTGACAGACTGACAGACTGACAGACTGACAGACTGACAGACTGACAGACTGACAGACTGACAGACTGACAGACTGACAGACTGACAGACTGACAGACTGACAGACTGACAGACTGACAGACTGACAGACTGACAGACTGACAGACTGACAGACTGACAGACTGACAGACTGACAGACTGACAGACTGACAGACTGACAGACTGACAGACTGACAGACTGACAGACTGACAGACTGACAGACTGACAGACTGACAGACTGACAGACTGACAGACTGACAGACTGACAGACTGACAGACTGACAGACTGACAGACTGACAGACTGACAGACTGACAGACTGACAGACTGACAGACTGACAGACTGACAGACTGACAGACTGACAGACTGACAGACTGACAGACTGACAGACTGACAGACTGACAGACTGACAGACTGACAGACTGACAGACTGACAGACTGACAGACTGACAGACTGACAGACTGACAGACTGACAGACTGACAGACTGACAGACTGACAGACTGACAGACTGACAGACTGACAGACTGACAGACTGACAGACTGACAGACTGACAGACTGACAGACTGACAGACTGACAGACTGACAGACTGACAGACTGACAGACTGACAGACTGACAGACTGACAGACTGACAGACTGACAGACTGACAGACTGACAGACTGACAGACTGACAGACTGACAGACTGACAGACTGACAGACTGACAGACTGACAGACTGACAGACTGACAGACTGACAGACTGACAGACTGACAGACTGACAGACTGACAGACTGACAGACTGACAGACTGACAGACTGACAGACTGACAGACTGACAGACTGACAGACTGACAGACTGACAGACTGACAGACTGACAGACTGACAGACTGACAGACTGACAGACTGACAGACTGACAGACTGACAGACTGACAGACTGACAGACTGACAGACTGACAGACTGACAGACTGACAGACTGACAGACTGACAGACTGACAGACTGACAGACTGACAGACTGACAGACTGACAGACTGACAGACTGACAGACTGACAGACTGACAGACTGACAGACTGACAGACTGACAGACTGACAGACTGACAGACTGACAGACTGACAGACTGACAGACTGACAGACTGACAGACTGACAGACTGACAGACTGACAGACTGACAGACTGACAGACTGACAGACTGACAGACTGACAGACTGACAGACTGACAGACTGACAGACTGACAGACTGACAGACTGACAGACTGACAGACTGACAGACTGACAGACTGACAGACTGACAGACTGACAGACTGACAGACTGACAGACTGACAGACTGACAGACTGACAGACTGACAGACTGACAGACTGACAGACTGACAGACTGACAGACTGACAGACTGACAGACTGACAGACTGACAGACTGACAGACTGACAGACTGACAGACTGACAGACTGACAGACTGACAGACTGACAGACTGACAGACTGACAGACTGACAGACTGACAGACTGACAGACTGACAGACTGACAGACTGACAGACTGACAGACTGACAGACTGACAGACTGACAGACTGACAGACTGACAGACTGACAGACTGACAGACTGACAGACTGACAGACTGACAGACTGACAGACTGACAGACTGACAGACTGACAGACTGACAGACTGACAGACTGACAGACTGACAGACTGACAGACTGACAGACTGACAGACTGACAGACTGACAGACTGACAGACTGACAGACTGACAGACTGACAGACTGACAGACTGACAGACTGACAGACTGACAGACTGACAGACTGACAGACTGACAGACTGACAGACTGACAGACTGACAGACTGACAGACTGACAGACTGACAGACTGACAGACTGACAGACTGACAGACTGACAGACTGACAGACTGACAGACTGACAGACTGACAGACTGACAGACTGACAGACTGACAGACTGACAGACTGACAGACTGACAGACTGACAGACTGACAGACTGACAGACTGACAGACTGACAGACTGACAGACTGACAGACTGACAGACTGACAGACTGACAGACTGACAGACTGACAGACTGACAGACTGACAGACTGACAGACTGACAGACTGACAGACTGACAGACTGACAGACTGACAGACTGACAGACTGACAGACTGACAGACTGACAGACTGACAGACTGACAGACTGACAGACTGACAGACTGACAGACTGACAGACTGACAGACTGACAGACTGACAGACTGACAGACTGACAGACTGACAGACTGACAGACTGACAGACTGACAGACTGACAGACTGACAGACTGACAGACTGACAGACTGACAGACTGACAGACTGACAGACTGACAGACTGACAGACTGACAGACTGACAGACTGACAGACTGACAGACTGACAGACTGACAGACTGACAGACTGACAGACTGACAGACTGACAGACTGACAGACTGACAGACTGACAGACTGACAGACTGACAGACTGACAGACTGACAGACTGACAGACTGACAGACTGACAGACTGACAGACTGACAGACTGACAGACTGACAGACTGACAGACTGACAGACTGACAGACTGACAGACTGACAGACTGACAGACTGACAGACTGACAGACTGACAGACTGACAGACTGACAGACTGACAGACTGACAGACTGACAGACTGACAGACTGACAGACTGACAGACTGACAGACTGACAGACTGACAGACTGACAGACTGACAGACTGACAGACTGACAGACTGACAGACTGACAGACTGACAGACTGACAGACTGACAGACTGACAGACTGACAGACTGACAGACTGACAGACTGACAGACTGACAGACTGACAGACTGACAGACTGACAGACTGACAGACTGACAGACTGACAGACTGACAGACTGACAGACTGACAGACTGACAGACTGACAGACTGACAGACTGACAGACTGACAGACTGACAGACTGACAGACTGACAGACTGACAGACTGACAGACTGACAGACTGACAGACTGACAGACTGACAGACTGACAGACTGACAGACTGACAGACTGACA
>CAJVCO010000107.1:0-56660 GCA_910595825.1 Philhelius pedissequus
CATAATATCTTAATTCATTCGAAATCGGTCAAAGAACAACGAAATTAACATGAAACTTCATCAAATAACAACAAAGTAGACATTTTTCGCTGTTCCGTGCTTTGATAACCTTTTTTCCTTTCTGTCAGCTCATAATATCTTAATTCATTCGAAATCGGTCAAAGACAACGAAATTAACATGAAACTTCATCAAATAACAACAAAGTAGACATTTTCGCTGTTCCGTGCTTTGATAACCTTTTTTTCCTTTCTGTCAGCTCATAATATCTTAATTCATTCGAAATCGGTCAAAGAACAACGAAATTAACATGAAACTTCATCAAATAACAACAAAGTAGACATTTTTCGCTGTTCCGTGCTTTGATAACCTTTTTTCCTTTCTGTCAGCTCATAATATCTTAATTCATTCGAAATCGGTCAAAGAACAACGAAATTAACATGAAACTTCATCAAATAACAACAAAGTAGACATTTTTCGCTGTTCCGTGCTTTGATAACCTTTTTTCCTTCTGTCAGCTCATAATATCTTAATTCATTCGAAATCGGTCAAAGAACAACGAAATTAACATGAAACTTCATCAAATAACAACAAAGTAGACATTTTTCGCTGTTCCGTGCTTTGATAATCTTTTTTTCTTTCTGTCAGCTCATAATATCTTAATTCATTCGAAATCGGTCAAAGAACAACGAAATTAACATGGAACTTCATGAAATAACAACAAAGTAGACATTTTTCGCTGTTCCGTGCTTTGATAACCTTTTTTCCTTTCTGTTAGCTCATAATATCTTAATTCATTCGAAATCGGTCAAAGAACAACGAAATTAACGTGGAATTTCATCAAATAACAACAAAGTAGACATTTTTCGCTGTTCCGTGCTTTGATAACCTTTTTTCCTTTCTGTCAGCTCATAATATCTTAATTCATTCGAAATCGGTCAAAGAACAACGAAATTAACATGAAACTTCATCAAATAACAACAAAGTAGACATTTTTCGCTGTTCCGTGCTTTGATAACCTTTTTTCCTTTCTGTTAGCTCATAATATCTTAATTCATTCGAAATCGGTCAAAGAACAACGAAATTAACATGAAACTTCATCAAATAACAACAAAGTAGACATTTTTCGCTGTTCCGTGCTTTGATAACCTTTTTTCCTTTCTGTTAGCTCATAATATCTTAATTCATTCGAAATCGGTCAAGAACAACGAAATTAACATGAAACTTCATCAAATAACAACAAAGTAGACATTTTTCGCTGTTCCGTGCTTTGATAACCTTTTTTCCTTTCTGTCAGCTCATAATATCTTATTCATTCGAATTCGTTGAAAGAACAACGAAATTAACATGAAACTTCATCAAATAACAACAAAGTAGACATTTTTCGCTGTTCCGTGCTTTGATAACCTTTTTTCCTTTCTGTCAGCTCATAATATCTTAATTCATTCGAATTCGTTGAAAAAACAACGAAATTAACGTGGAATTTCATCAAATAACAACAAAGTAGACATTTTTCGCTGTTCCGTGCTTTGATAACCTTTTTTCCTTTCTGTCAGCTCATAATATCTTAATTCATTCGAATTCGTTGAAAGAACAACGAAATTAACGTGGAATTTCATCAAATAACAACAAAGTAGACATTTTTCGCTGTTCCGTGCTTGATAACCTTTTTTCCTTTCTGTCAGCTCATAATATCTTAATTCATTCGAAATCGGTCAAAGAACAACGAAATTAACATGAAACTTCATCAAATAACAACAAAGTAGACATTTTTCGCTGTTCCGTGCTTTGGTAACCTTTTTTCCTTTCTGTCAGCTCATAATATCTTAATTCATTCGAATTCGTTGAAAGAACAACGAAATTAACGTGGAATTTCATCAAATAACAACAAAGTAGACATTTTTCGCTGTTCCGTGCTTTGATAACCTTTTTTTCTTTCTGTCAGCTCATAATATCTTAATTCATTCGAAATCGGTCAAAGAACAACGAAATTAACATGAAACTTCATCAAATAACAACAAAGTAGACATTTTTCGCTGTTCCGTGCTTTGATAACCTTTTTTCCTTTCTGTCAGCTCATAATATCTTAATTCATTCCAAATCGGTCAAAGAACAACGAAATTAACATGAAACTTCATCAAATAACAACAAAGTAGACATTTTTCGCTGTTCCGTGCTTTGATAACCTTTTTTCCTTTCTGTCAGCTCATAATATCTTAATTCATTCGAAATCGGTCAAAGAACAACGAAATTAACATGAAACTTCATCAAATAACAACAAAGTAGACATTTTTCGCTGTTCCGTGCTTTGATAATCTTTTTTTCTTTCTGTCAGCTCATAATATCTTAATTCATTCGAAATCGGTCAAAGAACAACGAAATTAACATGAAACTTCATCAAATAACAACAAAGTAGACATTTTTCGCTGTTCCGTGCTTTGATAACCTTTTTTCCTTTCTGTCAGCTCATAATATCTTAATTCATTCGAATTCGTTGAAAGAACAACGAAATTAACGTGGAATTTCATCAAATAAGAACAAAGTAGACATTTTTCGCTGTTCCGTGCTTTGATAACCTTTTTTTCTTTCTGTCAGCTCATAATATCTTAATTCATTCGAAATCGGTCAAAGAACAACGAAATTAACATGAAACTTCATCAAATAACAACAAAGTAGACATTTTCGCTGTTCCGTGCATTGATAACCTTTTTTCCTTTCTGTCAGCTCATAATATCTTAATTCATTCGAAATCGGTCAAAGAACAACGAAATTAACATGAACTTCATCAAATAACAACAAAGTAGACATTTTTCGCTGTTCCGTGCTTTGATAACCTTTTTTCCTTTCTGTCAGCTCATAATATCTTAATTCATTCGAAATCGGTCAAAGAACAACGAAATTAACATGAAACTTCATCAAATAACAACAAAGTAGACATTTTTCGTTGTTCCGTGCTTTGATAATCTTTTTTTCTTTCTGTCAGCTCATAATATCTTAATTCATTCGAAATCGGTCAAAGAACAACGAAATTAACATGGAACTTCATGAAATAACAACAAAGTAGACATTTTCGCTGTTCCGTGCTTTGATAACCTTTTTTCCTTTCTGTTAGCTCATAATATCTTAATTCATTCGAAATCGGTCACAGAACAACGAAATTAACATGGAACTTCATGAAATAACAACAAAGTAGACATTTTTCGCTGTTCCGTGCTTTGATAACCTTTTTTCCTTTCTGTTAGCTCATAATATCTTAATTCATTCGAAATCGGTCAAAGAACAACGAAATTAACATGAAACTTCATCAAATAACAACAAAGTAGACATTTTTCGCTGTTCCGTGCTTTGATAACCTTTTTTCCTTTCTGTCAGCTCATAATATCTTAATTCATTCGAATTTCGTTGAAAGAACAACGAAATTAACATGAAACTTCGTCAAATAACAACAAAGTAGACATTTTTCGCTGTTCCGTGCTTTGATAATCTTTTTTTCTTTCTGTCAGCTCATAATATCTTAATTCATTCGAAATCGGTCAAAGAACAACGAAATTAACATGGAACTTCATGAAATAACAACAAAGTAGACATTTTTCGCTGTTCCGTGCTTTGATAACCTTTTTTCCTTTCTGTTAGCTCATAATATCTTAATTCATTCGAAATCGGTCACAGAACAACGAAATTAACATGGAACTTCATGAAATAACAACAAAGTAGACATTTTTCGCTGTTCCGTGCTTTGATAACCTTTTTTCCTTTCTGTTAGCTCATAATATCTTAATTCATTCGAAATCGGTCAAAGAACAACGAAATTAACATGAAACTTCATCAAATAACAACAAAGTAGACATTTTTCGCTGTTCCGTGCTTTGATAACCTTTTTTCCTTTCTGTCAGCTCATAATATCTTAATTCATTCGAATTCGTTGAAAGAACAACGAAATTAACATGAAACTTCATCAAGTAACAACAAAGTAGACATTTTTCGCTGTTCCGTGCTTTGATAACCTTTTTTCCTTTCTGTCAGCTCATAATATCTTAATTCATTCGAAATCGGTCAAAGAACAACGAAATTAACATGAAACTTCATCAAATAACAACAAAGTAGACATTTTTCGCTGTTCCGTGCTTTGATAATCTTTTTTTCTTTCTGTCAGCTCATAATATCTTAATTCATTCGAAATCGGTCAAAGAACAACGAAATTAACATGGAACTTCATGAAATAACAACAAAGTAGACATTTTTCGCTGTTCCGTGCTTTGATAACCTTTTTTCCTTTCTGTCAGCTCATAATATCTTAATTCATTCGAAATCGGCCAAAGAACAACGAAATTAACATGAAACTTCATCAAATAACAACAAAGTAGACATTTTTCGCTGTTCCGTGCTTTGATAACCTTTTTTCCTTTCTGTCAGCTCATAATATCTTAATTCATTCGAAATCGGTCAAAGAACAACGAAATTAACATGAAACTTCATCAAATAACAACAAAGTAGACATTTTTCGCTGTTCCGTGCTTTGATAACCTTTTTTCCTTTCTGTCAGCTCATAATATCTTAATTCATTCGAAATCGGTCAAAGAACAACGAAATTAACATGAAACTTCATCAAATAACAACAAAGTAGACATTTTTCGCTGTTCCGTGCTTTGATAATCTTTTTTTCTTTCTGTCAGCTCATAATATCTTAATTCATTCGAAAATCGGTCAAAGAACAACGAAATTAACATGAAACTTCATCAAATAACAACAAAGTAGACATTTTTCGCTGTTCCGTGCTTTGATAACCTTTTTTGCTTTCTGTCAGCTCATAATATCTTAATTCATTCGAAATCGGTCAAAGAACAACGAAATTAACATGAAACTTCATCAAATAACAACAAAGTAGACATTTTTCGCTGTTCCGTGCTTTGATAACCTTTTTTCCTTTCTGTCAGCTCATAATATCTTAATTCATTCGAAATCGGTCAAAGAACAACGAAATTAACATGAAACTTCATCAAATAACAACAAAGTAGACATTTTTCGCTGTTCCGTGCTTTGATAATCTTTTTTTTCTTTCTGTCAGCTCATAATATCTTAATTCATTCGAAATAGGTCAAAGAACAACGAAATTAACATGGAACTTCATGAAATAACAACAAAGTAGACATTTTTCGCTGTTCCGTGCTTTGATAACCTTTTTTCCTTTCTGTTAGCTCATAATATCTTAATTCATTCGAAATCGGTCAAAGAACAACGAAATTAACATGAAACTTCATCAAATAACAACAAAGTAGACATTTTTCGCTGTTCCGTGCTTTGATAACCTTTTTTCCTTTCTGTTAGCTCATAATATTCTTAATTCATTCGAAATCGGTCAAAGAACAACGAAATTAACATGAAACTTCATCAAATAACAACAAAGTAGACATTTTTCGCTGTTCCGTGCTTTGATAACCTTTTTTCCTTTCTGTCAGCTCATAATATCTTAATTCATTCGAATTCGTTGAAAGAACAACGAAATTAACATGGAACTTCATGAAATAACAACAAAGTAGACATTTTTCGCTGTTCCGTGCTTTGATAACCTTTTTTCCTTTCTGTCAGCTCATAATATCTTAATTCATTCGAAATCGGTCAAAGAACAACGAAATTAACATGAAACTTCATCAAATAACAACAAAGTAGACATTTTTCGCTGTTCCGTGCTTTGATAACCTTTTTTCCTTTCTGTCAGCTCATAATATCTTAATTCATTCGAATTCGTTGAAAGAACAACGAAATTAACGTGGAATTTCATCAAATAACAACAAAGTAGACATTTTTCGCTGTTCCGTGCTTTGATAATCTTTTTTTCTTTCTGTCAGCTCATAATATCTTAATCATTCGAAATCGGTCAAAGAACAACGAAATTAACATGGAACTTCATGAAATAACAACAAAGTAGACATTTTTCGCTGTTCCGTGCTTTGATAACCTTTTTTCCTTTCTGTTAGCTCATAATATCTTAATTCATTCGAAATCGGTCAAAGAACAACGAAATTAACGTGGAATTTCATCAAATAACAACAAAGTAGACATTTTTCGCTGTTCCGTGCTTTGATAATCTTTTTTTCTTTCTGTCAGCTCATAATATCTTAATTCATTCGAAATCGGTCAAAGAACAACGAAATTAACATGGAACTTCATGAAATAACAACAAAGTAGACATTTTTCGCTGTTCCGTGCTTTGATAACCTTTTTTCCTTTCTGTTAGCTCATAATATCTTAATTCATTCGAAATCGGTCAAAGAACAACGAAATTAACATGAAACTTCATCAAATAACAATAAAGTAGACATTTTTCGCTGTTCCGTGCTTTGATAACCTTTTTTCCTTTCTGTCAGCTCATAATATCTTAATTCATTCGAAATCGGTCAAAGAACAACGAAATTAACATGAAACTTCATCAAATAACAACAAAGTAGACATTTTTCGCTGTTCCGTGCTTTGATAACCTTTTTTTCTTTCTGTCAGCTCATAATATCTTAATTCATTCGAAATCGGTCAAAGAACAACGAAATTAACATGAAACTTCATCAAATAACAACAAAGTAGACATTTTTCGCTGTTCCGTGCTTTGATAATCTTTTTTTCTTTCTGTCAGCTCATAATATCTTAATTCATTCGAAATCGGTCAAAGAACAACGAAATTAACATGGAACTTCATGAAATAACAACAAAGTAGACATTTTTCGCTGTTCCGTGCTTTGATAACCTTTTTTCCTTTCTGTCAGCTCATAATATCTTAATTCATTCGAAATCGGTCAAAGAACAACGAAATTAACATGAAACTTCATCAAATAACAACAAAGTAGACATTTTTCGCTGTTCCGTGCTTTGATAACCTTTTTTCCTTTCTGTTAGCTCATAATATCTTAATTCATTCGAAATCGGTCAAAGAACAACGAAATTAACATGGAACTTCATGAAATAACAACAAAGTAGACATTTTTCGCTGTTCCGTGCTTTGATAATCTTTTTTTCTTTCTGTCAGCTCATAATATCTTAATTCATTCGAAATCGGTCAAAGAACAACGAAATTAACATGGAACTTCATGAAATAACAACAAAGTAGACATTTTTCGCTGTTCCGTGCTTTGATAACCTTTTTTCCTTTCTGTTAGCTCATAATATCTTAATTTATTCGAAATCGGTCAAAGAACAACGAAATTAACATGAAATTTCATCAAATAACAACAAAGTAGACATTTTTCGCTGTTCCGTGCTTTGATAACCTTTTTTCCTTTCTGTTAGCTCATAATATCTTAATTCATTCGAAATCGGTCAAAGAACAACGAAATTAACATGAAACTTCATCAAATAACAACAAAGTAGACATTTTTCGCTGTTCCGTACTTTGATAACCTTTTTTCCTTTCTGTCAGCTCATAATATCTTAATTCATTCGAAATCGGTCAAAGAACAACGAAATTAACATGAAACTTCATCAAATAACAACAAAGTAGACATTTTTCGCTGTTCCGTGCTTTGATAACCTTTTTTCCTTTCTGTCAGCTCATAATATCTTAATTCATTCGAATTCGTTGAAAGAACAACGAAATTAACGTGGAATTTCATCAAATAACAACAAAGTAGACATTTTTCGCTGTTCCGTGCTTTGATAACCTTTTTTTCTTTCTGTCAGCTCATAATATCTTAATTCATTCGAAATCGGTCAAAGAACAACGAAATTAACATGAAACTTCATCAAATAACAACAAAGTAGACATTTTTCGCTGTTCCGTGCTTTGATAACCTTTTTTCCTTTCTGTCAGCTCATAATATCTTAATTCATTCCAAATCGGTCAAAGAACAACGAAATTAACATGAAACTTCATCAAATAACAACAAAGTAGACATTTTTCGCTGTTCCGTGCTTTGATAACCTTTTTTCCTTTCTGTCAGCTCATAATATCTTAATTCATTCGAAATCGGTCAAAGAACAACGAAATTAACATGAAACTTCATCAAATAACAACAAAGTAGACATTTTTCGCTGTTCCGTGCTTTGATAACCTTTTTTCCTTTCTGTCAGCTCATAATATCTTAATTCATTCGAAATCGGTCAAAGAACAACGAAATTAACATGAAACTTCATCAAATAACAACAAAGTAGACATTTTTCGCTGTTCCGTGCTTTGATAATCTTTTTTTCTTTCTGTCAGCTCATAATATCTTAATTCATTCGAAATCGGTCAAAGAACAACGAAATTAACATGGAACTTCATGAAATAACAACAAAGTAGACATGTTTCGCTGTTCCGTGCTTTGATAACCTTTTTTCCTTTCTGTCAGCTCATAATATCTTAATTCATTCGAAATCGGTCAAAGAACAACGAAATTAACATGAAACTTCATCAAATAACAACAAAGTAGACATTTTTCGCTGTTCCGTGCTTTGATAACCTTTTTTCCTTTCTGTTAGCTCATAATATCTTAATTCATTCGAAATCGGTCAAAGAACAACGAAATTAACATGAAACTTCATCAAATAACAACAAAGTAGACATTTTTCGCTGTTCCGTGCTTTGATAACCTTTTTTCCTTTCTGTTAGCTCATAATATCTTAATTCATTCGAAATCGGTCAAAGAACAACGAAATTAACATGGAACTTCATGAAATAACAACAAAGTAGACATTTTTCGCTGTTCCGTGCTTTGATAACCTTTTTTCCTTTCTGTTAGCTCATAATATCTTAATTCATTCGAAATCGGTCAAAGAACAACGAAATTAACATGAAACTTCATCAAATAACAACAAAGTAGACATTTTTCGCTGTTCCGTGCTTTGATAACCTTTTTTCCTTTCTGTTAGCTCATAATATCTTAATTCATTCGAAATCGGTCAAAGAACAACGAAATTAACATGAAACTTCATCAAATAACAACAAAGTAGACATTTTTCGCTGTTCCGTGCTTTGATAACCTTTTTTCCTTTCTGTCAGCTCATAATATCTTAATTCATTCGAAATCGGTCAAAGAACAACGAAATTAACATGAAACTTCATCAAATAACAACAAAGTAGACATTTTTCGCTGTTCCGTGCTTTGATAACCTTTTTTCCTTTCTGTTAGCTCATAATATCTTAATTCATTCGAAATCGGTCAAAGAACAACGAAATTAACATGAAACTTCATCAAATAACAACAAAGTAGACATTTTTCGCTGTTCCGTGCTTTGATAACCTTTTTTCCTTTCTGTCAGCTCATAATATCTTAATTCATTCGAAATCGGTCAAAGAACAACGAAATTAACATGAAACTTCATCAAATAACAACAAAGTAGACATTTTTCGCTGTTCCGTGCTTTGATAACCTTTTTTCCTTTCTGTCAGCTCATAATATCTTAATTCATTCGAAATCGGTCAAAGAACAACGAAATTAACATGAAACTTCATCAAATAACAACAAAGTAGACATTTTTCGCTGTTCCGTGCTTTGATAACCTTTTTTCCTTTCTGTTAGCTCATAATATCTTAATTCATTCGAAATCGGTCAAAGAACAACGAAATTAACATGAAACTTCATCAAATAACAACAAAGTAGACATTTTTCGCTGTTCCGTGCTTTGATAACCTTTTTTCCTTTCTGTTAGCTCATAATATCTTAATTCATTCGAAATCGGTCAAAGAACAACGAAATTAACATGGAACTTCATCAAATAACAACAAAGTAGACATTTTTCGCTGTTCCGTGCTTTGATAACCTTTTTTCCTTTCTGTTAGCTCATAATATCTTAATTCATTCGAAATCGGTCAAAGAACAACGAAATTAACATGAAACTTCATCAAATAACAACAAAGTAGACATTTTTCGCTGTTCCGTGCTTTGATAACCTTTTTTCCTTTCTGTTAGCTCATAATATCTTAATTCATTCGAAATCGGTCAAAGAACAACGAAATTAACATGAAACTTCATCAAATAACAACAAAGTAGACATTTTTCGCTGTTCCGTGCTTTGATAACCTTTTTTCCTTTCTGTCAGCTCATAATATCTTAATTCATTCGAAATCGGTCAAAGAACAACGAAATTAACATGAAACTTCATCAAATAACAACAAAGTAGACATTTTTCGCTGTTCCGTGCTTTGATAACCTTTTTTCCTTTCTGTTAGCTCATAATATCTTAATTCATTCGAAATCGGTCAAAGAACAACGAAATTAACATGAAACTTCATCAAATAACAACAAAGTAGACATTTTTCGCTGTTCCGTGCTTTGATAACCTTTTTTCCTTTCTGTCAGCTCATAATATCTTAATTCATTCGAAATCGGTCAAAGAACAACGAAATTAACATGAAACTTCATCAAATAACAACAAAGTAGACATTTTTCGCTGTTCCGTGCTTTGATAATCTTTTTTTCTTTCTGTCAGCTCATAATATCTTAATTCATTCGAAATCGGTCAAAGAACAACGAAATTAACATGGAACTTCATGAAATAACAACAAAGTAGACATTTTTCGCTGTTCCGTGCTTTGATAACCTTTTTTCCTTTCTGTTAGCTCATAATATCTTAATTCATTCGAAATCGGTCAAAGAACAACGAAATTAACGTGGAATTTCATCAAATAACAACAGAGTAGACATTTTTCGCTGTTCCGTGCTTTGATAACCTTTTTTCCTTTCTGTTAGCTCATAATATCTTAATTCATTCGAAATCGGTCAAAGAACAACGAAATTAACATGAAACTTCATCAAATAACAACAAAGTAGACATTTTTCGCTGTTCCGTGCTTTGATAACCTTTTTTCCTTTCTGTTAGCTCATAATATCTTAATTCATTCGAAATCGGTCAAAGAACAACGAAATTAACATGAAACTTCATCAAATAACAACAAAGTAGACATTTTTCGCTGTTCCGTGCTTTGATAACCTTTTTTCCTTTCTGTTAGCTCATAATATCTTAATTCATTCGAAATCGGTCAAAGAACAACGAAATTAACATGAAACTTCATCAAATAACAACAAAGTAGACATTTTTCGCTGTTCCGTGCTTTGATAATCTTTTTTTCTTTCTGTCAGCTCATAATATCTTAATTCATTCGAAATCGGTCAAAGAACAACGAAATTAACATGGAACTTCATGAAATAACAACAAAGTAGACATTTTTCGCTGTTCCGTGCTTTGATAACCTTTTTTCCTTTCTGTTAGCTCATAATATCTTAATTCATTCGAAATCGGTCAAAGAACAACGAAATTAACATGGAACTTCATGAAATAACAACAAAGTAGACATTTTTCGCTGTTCCGTGCTTTGATAACCTTTTTTCCTTTCTGTCAGCTCATAATATCTTAATTCATTCGAAATCGGTCAAAGAACAACGAAATCAACATGAAACTTCATCAAATAACAACAAAGTAGACATTTTTCGCTGTTCCGTGCTTTGATAACCTTTTTTCCTTTCTGTTAGCTCATAATATCTTAATTCATTCGAAATCGGTCAAAGAACAACGAAATTAACATGAAACTTCATCAAATAACAACAAAGTAGACATTTTTCGCTGTTCCGTGCTTTGATAATCTTTTTTCCTTTCTGTCAGCTCATAATATCTTAATTCATTCGAAATCGGTCAAAGAACAACGAAATTAACATGGAACTTCATGAAATAACAACAAAGTAGACATTTTTCGCTGTTCCGTGCTTTGATAATCTTTTTTTCTTTCTGTCAGCTCATAATATCTTAATTCATTCGAAATCGGTCAAAGAACAACGAAATTAACATGAAACTTCATGAAATAACAACAAAGTAGACATTTTTCGCTGTTCCGTGCTTTGATAACCTTTTTTCCTTTCTGTCAGCTCATAATATCTTAATTCATTCGAATTCGTTGAAAGAACAACGAAATCAACGTGGAATTTCATGAAATAACAACAAAGTAGACATTTTTCGCTGTTCCGTGCTTTGATAATCTTTTTTTTCTTTCTGTCAGCTCATAATATCTTAATTCATTCGAAATCGGTCAAAGAACAACGAAATTAACATGGAACTTCATGAAATAACAACAAAGTAGACATTTTTCGCTGTTCCGTGCTTTGATAACCTTTTTTCCTTTCTGTCAGCTCATAATATCTTAATTCATTCGAAATTGGTCAAAGAACAACGAAATTAACATGAAACTTCATCAAATAACAACAAAGTAGACATTTTTCGCTGTTCCGTGCTTTGATAACCTTTTTTCCTTTCTGTCAGCTCATAATATCTTAATTCATTCGAAATCGGTCAAAGAACAACGAAATTAACATGAAACTTCATCAAATAACAACAAAGTAGACATTTTTCGCTGTTCCGTGCTTTGATAACCTTTTTTCCTTTCTGTCAGCTCATAATATCTTAATTCATTCGAATTCGTTGAAAGAACAACGAAATTAACGTGGAATTTCATCAAATAACAACAAAGTAGACATTTTTCGCTGTTCCGTGCTTTGATAACCTTTTTTTCTTTCTGTCAGCTCATAATATCTTAATTCATTCGAAATCGGTCAAAGAACAACGAAATTAACATGGAACTTCATGAAATAACAACAAAGTAGACATTTTTCGCTGTTCCGTGCTTTGATAACCTTTTTTCCTTTCTGTCAGCTCATAATATCTTAATTCATTCGAAATCGGTCAAAGAACAACGAAATTAACATGAAACTTCATCAAATAACAACAAAGTAGACATTTTTCGCTGTTCCGTGCTTTGATAACCTTTTTTCCTTTCTGTTAGCTCATAATATCTTAATTCATTCGAAATCGGTCAAAGAACAACGAAATTAACATGAAACTTCATCAAATAACAACAAAGTAGACATTTTTCGCTGTTCCGTGCTTTGATAACCTTTTTTCCTTTCTGTTAGCTCATAATATCTTAATTCATTCGAAATCGGTCAAAGAACAACGAAATTAACATGAAACTTCATCAAATAACAACAAAGTAGACATTTTTCGCTGTTCCGTGCTTTGATAACCTTTTTTCCTTTCTGTCAGCTCATAATATCTTAATTCATTCGAAATCGGTCAAAGAACAACGAAATTAACATGAAACTTCATCAAATAACAACAAAGTAGACATTTTTCGCTGTTCCGTGCTTTGATAACCTTTTTTCCTTTCTGTCAGCTCATAATATCTTAATTCATTCGAAATCGGTCAAAGAACAACGAAATTAACATGAAACTTCATCAAATAACAACAAAGTAGACATTTTTCGCTGTTCCGTGCTTTGATAATCTTTTTTTCTTTCTGTCAGCTCATAATATCTTAATTCATTCGAAATCGGTCAAAGAACAACGAAATTAACATGGAACTTCATGAAATAACAACAAAGTAGACATTTTTCGCTGTTCCGTGCTTTGATAACCTTTTTTCCTTTCTGTTAGCTCATAATATCTTAATTCATTCGAAATCGGTCAAAGAACAACGAAATTAACATGAAACTTCATCAAATAACAACAAAGTAGACATTTTTCGCTGTTCCGTGCTTTGATAATCTTTTTTTCTTTCTGTCAGCTCATAATATCTTAATTCATTCGAAATCGGTCAAAGAACAACGAAATTAACATGGAACTTCATGAAATAACAACAAAGTAGACATTTTTCGCTGTGCCGTGCTTTGATAACCTTTTTTCCTTTCTGTTAGCTCATAATATCTTAATTCATTCGAAATCGGTCAAAGAACAACGAAATTAACATGAAACTTCATCAAATAACAACAAAGTAGACATTTTTCGCTGTTCCGTGCTTTGATAACCTTTTTTCCTTTCTGTCAGCTCATAATATCTTAATTCATTCGAAATCGGTCAAAGAACAACGAAATTAACATGGAACTTCATGAAATAACAACAAAGTAGACATTTTTCGCTGTTCCGTGCTTTGATAACCTTTTTTCCTTTCTGTCAGCTCATAATATCTTAATTCATTCGAAATCGGTCAAAGAACAACGAAATTAACATGAAACTTCATCAAATAACAACAAAGTAGACATTTTTCGCTGTTCCGTGCTTTGATAACCTTTTTTCCTTTCTGTTAGCTCATAATATCTTAATTCATTCGAAATCGGTCAAAGAACAACGAAATTAACATGAAACTTCATCAAATAACAACAAAGTAGACATTTTTCGCTGTTCCGTGCTTTGATAACCTTTTTTCCTTTCTGTCAGCTCATAATATCTTAATTCATTCGAAATCGGTCAAAGAACAACGAAATTAACATGAAACTTCATCAAATAACAACAAAGTAGACATTTTTCGCTGTTCCGTGCTTTGATAACCTTTTTTCCTTTCTGTCAGCTCATAATATCTTAATTCATTCGAAATCGGTCAAAGAACAACGAAATTAACATGAAACTTCATCAAATAACAACAAAGTAGACATTTTTCGCTGTTCCGTGCTTTGATAATCTTTTTTTCTTTCTGTCAGCTCATAATATCTTAATTCATTCGAAATCGGTCAAAGAACAACGAAATTAACATGGAACTTCATGAAATAACAACAAAGTAGACATTTTTCGCTGTTCCGTGCTTTGATAACCTTTTTTCCTTTCTGTTAGCTCATAATATCTTAATTCATTCGAAATCGGTCAAAGAACAACGAAATTAACATGAAACTTCATCAAATAACAACAAAGTAGACATTTTTCGCTGTTCCGTGCTTTGATAATCTTTTTTTCTTTCTGTCAGCTCATAATATCTTAATTCATTCGAAATCGGTCAAAGAACAACGAAATTAACATGGAACTTCATGAAATAACAACAAAGTAGACATTTTTCGCTGTGCCGTGCTTTGATAACCTTTTTTCCTTTCTGTAAGCTCATAATATCTTAATTCATTCGAAATCGGTCAAAGAACAACGAAATTAACATGAAACTTCATCAAATAACAACAAAGTAGACATTTTTCGCTGTTCCGTGCTTTGATAACCTTTTTTCCTTTCTGTCAGCTCATAATATCTTAATTCATTCGAAATCGGTCAAAGAACAACGAAATTAACATGGAACTTCATGAAATAACAACAAAGTAGACATTTTTCGCTGTTCCGTGCTTTGATAACCTTTTTTCCTTTCTGTCAGCTCATAATATCTTAATTCATTCGAAATCGGTCAAAGAACAACGAAATTAACATGAAACTTCATCAAATAACAACAAAGTAGACATTTTTCGCTGTTCCGTGCTTTGATAACCTTTTTTCCTTTCTGTTAGCTCATAATATCTTAATTCATTCGAAATCGGTCAAAGAACAACGAAATTAACATGGAACTTCATGAAATAACAACAAAGTAGACATTTTTCGCTGTTCCGTCCTTTGATAATCTTTTTTTCTTTCTGTCAGCTCATAATATCTTAATTCATTCGAAATCGGTCAAAGAACAACGAAATTAACATGGAACTTCATGAAATAACAACAAAGTAGACATTTTTCGCTGTTCCGTGCTTTGATAACCTTTTTTCCTTTCTGTTAGCTCATAATATCTTAATTCATTCGAAATCGGTCAAAGAACAACGAAATTAACATGAAACTTCATCAAATAACAACAAAGTAGACATTTTTCGCTGTTCCGTGCTTTGATAACCTTTTTTCCTTTCTGTTAGCTCATAATATCTTAATTCATTCGAAATCGGTCAAAGAACAACGAAATTAACATGAAACTTCATCAAATAACAACAAAGTAGACATTTTTCGCTGTTCCGTGCTTTGATAACCTTTTTTCCTTTCTGTTAGCTCATAATATCTTAATTCATTCGAAATCGGTCAAAGAACAACGAAATTAACATGAAACTTCATCAAATAACAACAAAGTAGACATTTTTCGCTGTTCCGTGCTTTGATAATCTTTTTTCCTTTCTGTCAGCTCATAATATCTTAATTCATTCGAAATCAAAGAACAAAGAACAAACGAAATTAACATGGAACTTCATGAAATAACAACAAAGTAGACATTTTTCGCTGTTCCGTGCTTTGATAACCTTTTTTCCTTTCTGTTAGCTCATAATATCTTAATTCATTCGAAATCGGTCAAAGAACAACGAAATTAACATGAAACTTCATAAAATAACAACAAAGTAGACATTTTTCGCTGTTCCGTGCTTTGATAACCTTTTTTCCTTTCTGTTAGCTCATAATATCTTAATTCATTCGAAATCGGTCAAAGAACAACGAAATTAACATGAAACTTCATCAAATAACAACAAAGTAGACATTTTTCGCTGTTCCGTGCTTTGATAACCTTTTTTCCTTTCTGTTAGCTCATAATATCTTAATTCATTCGAAATCGGTCAAAGAACAACGAAATTAACATGAAACTTCATCAAATAACAACAAAGTAGACATTTTTCGCTGTTCCGTGCTTTGATAACCTTTTTTCCTTTCTGTCAGCTCATAATATCTTAATTCATTCGAATTCGTTGAAAGAACAACGAAATTAACGTGGAATTTCATCAAATAACAACAAAGTAGACATTTTTCGCTGTTCCGTGCTTTGATAACCTTTTTTTCTTTCTGTCAGCTCATAATATCTTAATTCATTCGAAATCGGTCAAAGAACAACGAAATTAACATGAAACTTCATCAAATAACAACAAAGTAGACATTTTTCGCTGTTCCGTGCTTTGATAACCTTTTTTCCTTTCTGTCAGCTCATAATATCTTAATTCATTCCAAATCGGTCAAAGAACAACGAAATTAACATGAAACTTCATCAAATAACAACAAAGTAGACATTTTTCGCTGTTCCGTGCTTTGATAACCTTTTTTCCTTTCTGTCAGCTCATAATATCTTAATTCATTCGAAATCGGTCAAAGAACAACGAAATTAACATGAAACTTCATCAAATAACAACAAAGTAGACATTTTTCGCTGTTCCGTGCTTTGATAATCTTTTTTTCTTTCTGTCAGCTCATAATATCTTAATTCATTCGAAATCGGTCAAAGAACAACGAAATTAACATGGAACTTCATGAAATAACAACAAAGTAGACATTTTTCGCTGTTCCGTGCTTTGATAACCTTTTTTCCTTTCTGTTAGCTCATAATATCTTAATTCATTCGAAATCGGTCAAAGAACAACGAAATTAACATGAAACTTCATCAAATAACAACAAAGTAGACATTTTTCGCTGTTCCGTGCTTTGATAACCTTTTTTCCTTTCTGTCAGCTCATAATATCTTAATTCATTCGAAATCGGTCAAAGAACAACGAAATTAACATGAAACTTCATCAAATAACAACAAAGTAGACATTTTTCGCTGTTCCGTGCTTTGATAACCTTTTTTCCTTTCTGTTAGCTCATAATATCTTAATTCATTCGAAATCGGTCAAAGAACAACGAAATTAACATGAAACTTCATCAAATAACAACAAAGTAGACATTTTTCGCTGTTCCGTGCTTTGATAATCTTTTTTTCTTTCTGTCAGCTCATAATATCTTAATTCATTCGAAATCGGTCAAAGAACAACGAAATTAACATGGAACTTCATGAAACAACAACACAGTAGACATTTTTCGCTGTTCCGTGCTTTGATAACCTTTTTTCCTTTCTGTTAGCTCATAATATCTTAATTCATTCGAAATCGGTCAAAGAACAACGAAATTAACATGAAACTTCATCAAATAACAACAAAGTAGACATTTTTCGCTGTTCCGTGCTTTGATAACCTTTTTTCCTTTCTGTTAGCTCATAATATCTTAATTCATTCGAAATCGGTCAAAGAACAACGAAATTAACATGAAACTTCATCAAATAACAACAAAGTAGACATTTTTCGCTGTTCCGTGCTTTGATAACCTTTTTTCCTTTCTGTCAGCTCATAATATCTTAATTCATTCGAAATCGGTCAAAGAACAACGAAATTAACATGAAACTTCATCAAATAACAACAAAGTAGACATTTTTCGCTGTTCCGTGCTTTGATAACCTTTTTTCCTTTCTGTCAGCTCATAATATCTTAATTCATTCGAAATCGGTCAAAGAACAACGAAATTAACATGAAACTTCATCAAATAACAACAAAGTAGACATTTTTCGCTGTTCCGTGCTTTGATAATCTTTTTTTCTTTCTGTCAGCTCATAATATCTTAATTCATTCGAAATCGGTCAAAGAACAACGAAATTAACATGGAACTTCATGAAATAACAACAAAGTAGACATTTTTCGCTGTTCCGTGCTTTGATAACCTTTTTTCCTTTCTGTTAGCTCATAATATCTTAATTCATTCGAAATCGGTCAAAGAACAACGAAATTAACATGAAACTTCATCAAATAACAACAAAGTAGACATTTTTCGCTGTTCCGTGCTTTGATAATCTTTTTTTCTTTCTGTCAGCTCATAATATCTTAATTCATTCGAAATCGGTCAAAGAACAACGAAATTAACATGGAACTTCATGAAATAACAACAAAGTAGACATTTTTCGCTGTTCCGTGCTTTGATAACCTTTTTTCCTTTCTGTTAGCTCATAATATCTTAATTCATTCGAAATCGGTCAAAGAACAACGAAATTAACATGAAACTTCATCAAATAACAACAAAGTAGACATTTTTCGCTGTTCCGTGCTTTGATAACCTTTTTTCCTTTCTGTCAGCTCATAATATCTTAATTCATTCGAAATCGGTCAAAGAACAACGAAATTAACATGGAACTTCATGAAATAACAACAAAGTAGACATTTTTCGCTGTTCCGTGCTTTGATAACCTTTTTTCCTTTCTGTCAGCTCATAATATCTTAATTCATTCTAAATCGGTCAAAGAACAACGAAATTAACATGAAACTTCATCAAATAACAACAAAGTAGACATTTTTCGCTGTTCCGTGCTTTGATAACCTTTTTTCCTTTCTGTTAGCTCATAATATCTTAATTCATTCGAAATCGGTCAAAGAACAACGAAATTAACATGGAACTTCATGAAATAACAACAAAGTAGACATTTTTCGCTGTTCCGTGCTTTGATAATCTTTTTTTCTTTCTGTCAGCTCATAATATCTTAATTCATTCGAAATCGGTCAAAGAACAACGAAATTAACATGGAACTTCATGAAATAACAACAAAGTAGACATTTTTCGCTGTTCCGTGCTTTGATAACCTTTTTTCCTTTCTGTTAGCTCATAATATCTTAATTCATTCGAAATCGGTCAAAGAACAACGAAATTAACATGAAACTTCATCAAATAACAACAAAGTAGACATTTTTCGCTGTTCCGTGCTTTGATAACCTTTTTTCCTTTCTGTTAGCTCATAATATCTTAATTCATTCGAAATCGGTCAAAGAACAACGAAATTAACATGAAACTTCATCAAATAACAACAAAGTAGACATTTTTCGCTGTTCCGTGCTTTGATAACCTTTTTTCCTTTCTGTTAGCTCATAATATCTTAATTCATTCGAAATCGGTCAAAGAACAACGAAATTAACATGAAACTTCATCAAATAACAACAAAGTAGACATTTTTCGCTGTTCCGTGCTTTGATAATCTTTTTTCCTTTCTGTCAGCTCATAATATCTTAATTCATTCGAAATCGGTCAAAGAACAACGAAATTAACATGGAACTTCATGAAATAACAACAAAGTAGACATTTTTCGCTGTTCCGTGCTTTGATAACCTTTTTTCCTTTCTGTTAGCTCATAATATCTTAATTCATTCGAAATCGGTCAAAGAACAACGAAATTAACATGAAACTTCATCAAATAACAACAAAGTAGACATTTTTCGCTGTTCCATGCTTTGATAACCTTTTTTCCTTTCTGTTAGCTCATAATATCTTAATTCATTCGAAATCGGTCAAAGAACAACGAAATTAACATGAAACTTCATCAAATAACAACAAAGTAGACATTTTTCGCTGTTCCGTGCTTTGATAACCTTTTTTCCTTTCTGTTAGCTCATAATATCTTAATTCATTCGAAATCGGTCAAAGAACAACGAAATTAACATGAAACTTCATCAAATAACAACAAAGTAGACATTTTTCGCTGTTCCGTGCTTTGATAACCTTTTTTCCTTTCTGTCAGCTCATAATATCTTAATTCATTCGAATTCGTTGAAAGAACAACGAAATTAACGTGGAATTTCATCAAATAACAACAAAGTAGACATTTTTCGCTGTTCCGTGCTTTGATAACCTTTTTTTCTTTCTGTCAGCTCATAATATCTTAATTCATTCGAAATCGGTCAAAGAACAACGAAATTAACATGAAACTTCATCAAATAACAACAAAGTAGACATTTTTCGCTGTTCCGTGCTTTGATAACCTTTTTTCCTTTCTGTCAGCTCATAATATCTTAATTCATTCCAAATCGGTCAAAGAACAACGAAATTAACATGAAACTTCATCAAATAACAACAAAGTAGACATTTTTCGCTGTTCCGTGCTTTGATAACCTTTTTTCCTTTCTGTCAGCTCATAATATCTTAATTCATTCGAAATCGGTCAAAGAACAACGAAATTAACATGAAACTTCATCAAATAACAACAAAGTAGACATTTTTCGCTGTTCCGTGCTTTGATAATCTTTTTTTCTTTCTGTCAGCTCATAATATCTTAATTCATTCGAAATCGGTCAAAGAACAACGAAATTAACATGGAACTTCATGAAATAACAACAAAGTAGACATTTTTTCGCTGTTCCGTGCTTTGATAACCTTTTTTCCTTTCTGTTAGCTCATAATATCTTAATTCATTCGAAATCGGTCAAAGAACAACGAAATTAACATGAAACTTCATCAAATAACAACAAAGTAGACATTTTTCGCTGTTCCGTGCTTTGATAACCTTTTTTCCTTTCTGTCAGCTCATAATATCTTAATTCATTCGAAATCGGTCAAAGAACAACGAAATTAACATGAAACTTCATCAAATAACAACAAAGTAGACATTTTTCGCTGTTCCGTGCTTTGATAACCTTTTTTCCTTTCTGTTAGCTCATAATATCTTAATTCATTCGAAATCGGTCAAAGAACAACGAAATTAACATGAAACTTCATCAAATAACAACAAAGTAGACATTTTTCGCTGTTCCGTGCTTTGATAATCTTTTTTTCTTTCTGTCAGCTCATAATATCTTAATTCATTCGAAATCGGTCAAAGAACAACGAAATTAACATGGAACTTCATGAAATAACAACAAAGTAGACATTTTTCGCTGTTCCGTGCTTTGATAACCTTTTTTCCTTTCTGTTAGCTCATAATATCTTAATTCATTCGAAATCGGTCAAAGAACAACGAAATTAACATGAAACTTCATCAAATAACAACAAAGTAGACATTTTTCGCTGTTCCGTGCTTTGATAACCTTTTTTCCTTTCTGTTAGCTCATAATATCTTAATTCATTCGAAATCGGTCAAAGAACAACGAAATTAACATGAAACTTCATCAAATAACAACAAAGTAGACATTTTTCGCTGTTCCGTGCTTTGATAACCTTTTTTCCTTTCTGTCAGCTCATAATATCTTAATTCATTCGAAATCGGTCAAAGAACAACGAAATTAACATGAAACTTCATCAAATAACAACAAAGTAGACATTTTTCGCTGTTCCGTGCTTTGATAATCTTTTTTTCTTTCTGTCAGCTCATAATATCTTAATTCATTCGAAATCGGTCAAAGAACAACGAAATTAACATGGAACTTCATGAAATAACAACAAAGTAGACATTTTTCGCTGTTCCGTGCTTTGATAACCTTTTTTCCTTTCTGTTAGCTCATAATATCTTAATTCATTCGAAATCGGTCAAAGAACAACGAAATTAACATGAAACTTCATCAAATAACAACAAAGTAGACATTTTTCGCTGTTCCGTGCTTTGATAATCTTTTTTTCTTTCTGTCAGCTCATAATATCTTAATTCATTCGAAATCGGTCAAAGAACAACGAAATTAACATGGAACTTCATGAAATAACAACAAAGTAGACATTTTTCGCTGTTCCGTGCTTTGATAACCTTTTTTCCTTTCTGTTAGCTCATAATATCTTAATTCATTCGAAATCGGTCAAAGAACAACGAAATTAACATGAAACTTCATCAAATAACAACAAAGTAGACATTTTTCGCTGTTCCGTGCTTTGATAACCTTTTTTCCTTTCTGTCAGCTCATAATATCTTAATTCATTCGAAATCGGTCAAAGAACAACGAAATTAACATGGAACTTCATGAAATAACAACAAAGTAGACATTTTTCGCTGTTCCGTGCTTTGATAACCTTTTTTCCTTTCTGTCAGCTCATAATATCTTAATTCATTCGAAATCGGTCAAAGAACAACGAAATTAACATGAAACTTCATCAAATAACAACAAAGTAGACATTTTTCGCTGTTCCGTGCTTTGATAACCTTTTTTCCTTTCTGTTAGCTCATAATATCTTAATTCATTCGAAATCGGTCAAAGAACAACGAATTTAACATGGAACTTCATGAAATAACAACAAAGTAGACATTTTTCGCTGTTCCGTGCTTTGATAATCTTTTTTTCTTTCTGTCAGCTCATAATATCTTAATTCATTCGAAATCGGTCAAAGAACAACGAAATTAACATGGAACTTCATGAAATAACAACAAAGTAGACATTTTTCGCTGTTCCGTGCTTTGATAACCTTTTTTCCTTTCCGTTAGCTCATAATATCTTAATTCATTCGAAATCGGTCAAAGAACAACGAAATTAACATGAAACTTCATCAAATAACAACAAAGTAGACATTTTTCGCTGTTCCGTGCTTTGATAACCTTTTTTCCTTTCTGTTAGCTCATAATATCTTAATTCATTCGAAATCGGTCAAAGAACAACGAAATTAACATGAAACTTCATCAAATAACAACAAAGTAGACATTTTTCGCTGTTCCGTGCTTTGATAACCTTTTTTCCTTTCTGTTAGCTCATAATATCTTAATTCATTCGAAATCGGTCAAAGAACAACGAAATTAACATGAAACTTCATCAAATAACAACAAAGTAGACATTTTTCGCTGTTCCGTGCTTTGATAACCTTTTTTCCTTTCTGTCAGCTCATAATATCTTAATTCATTCGAAATCGGTCAAAGAACAACGAAATTAACATGAAACTTCATGAAATAACAACAAAGTAGACATTTTTCGCTGTTCCGTGCTTTGATAATCTTTTTTTCTTTCTGTCAGCTCATAATATCTTAATTCATTCGAAATCGGTCAAAGAACAACGAAATTAACATGGAACTTCATGAAATAACAACAAAGTAGACATTTTTCGCTGTTCCGTGCTTTGATAACCTTTTTTCCTTTCTGTTAGCTCATAATATCTTAATTCATTCGAAATCGGTCAAAGAACAACGAAGTTAACATGAAACTTCATCAAATAACAACAAAGTAGACATTTTTCGCTGTTCCGTTCTTTGATAACCTTTTTTCCTTTCTGTTAGCTCATAATATCTTAATTCATTCGAAATCGGTCAAAGAACAACGAAATTAACATGAAACTTCATCAAATAACAACAAAGTAGACATTTTTCGCTGTTCCGTGCTTTGATAACCTTTTTTCCTTTCTGTCAGCTCATAATATCTTAATTCATTCGAATTCGTTGAAAGAACAACGAAATTAACGTGGAATTTCATCAAATAACAACAAAGTAGACATTTTTCGCTGTTCCGTGCTTTGATAACCTTTTTTCCTTTCTGTCAGCTCATAATATCTTAATTCATTCGAATTCGTTGAAAGAACAACGAAATTAACGTGGAATTTCATCAAATAACAACAAAGTAGACATTTTTCGCTGTTCCGTGCTTTGATAACCTTTTTTCCTTTCTGTTAGCTCATAATATCTTAATTCATTCGAAATCGGTCAAAGAACAACGAAATTAACATGAAACTTCATCAAATAACAACAAAGTAGACATTTTTCGCTGTTCCGTGCTTTGATAACCTTTTTTCCTTTCTGTCAGCTCATAATATCTTAATTCATTCGAAATCGGTCAAAGAACAACGAAATTAACATGAAACTTCATCAAATAACAACAAAGTAGACTTTTTTCGCTGTTCCGTGCTTTGATAACCTTTTTTCCTTTCTGTCAGCTCATAATATCTTAATTCATTCGAAATCGGTCAAAGAACAACGAAATTAACATGAAACTTCATCAAATAACAACAAAGTAGACATTTTTCGCTGTTCCGTGCTTTGATAATCTTTTTTTCTTTCTGTCAGCTCATAATATCTTAAATCATTCGAAATCGGTCAAAGGACAACGAAATTAACATGGAACTTCATGAAATAACAACAAAGTAGATATTTTTCGCTGTTCCGTGCTTTGATAACCTTTTTTCCTTTCTGTTAGCTCATAATATCTTAATTCATTCGAAATCGGTCAAAGAACAACGAAATTAACATGGAACTTCATGAAATAACAACAAAGTAGACATTTTTCGCTGTTCCGTGCTTTGATAACCTTTTTTCCTTTCTGTTAGCTCATAATATCTTAATTCATTCGAAATCGGTCAAAGAACAACGAAATTAACATGAAACTTCATCAAATAACAACAAAGTAGACATTTTTCGCTGTTCCGTGCTTTGATAACCTTTTTTCCTTTCTGTCAGCTCATAATATCTTAATTCATTCGAAATCGGTCAAAGAACAACGAAATTAACATGAAACTTCATCAAATAACAACAAAGTAGACATTTTTCGCTGTTCCGTGCTTTGATAACCTTTTTTCTTTCTGTCAGCTCATAATATCTTAATTCATTCGAAATCGGTCAAAGAACAACGAAATTTACATGGAACTTCATGAAATAACAACAAAGTAGACATTTTTCGCTGTTCCGTGCTTTGATAACCTTTTTTCCTTTCTGTCAGCTCATAATATCTTAATTCATTCGAATTCGTTGAAAGAACAACGAAATTAACGTGGAATTTCATCAAATAACAACAAAGTAGACATTTTTCGCTGTTCCGTGCTTTGATAATCTTTTTTCCTTTCTGTCAGCTCATAATATCTTAATTCATTCGAAATCGGTCAAAGAACAACGAAATTAACATGGAACTTCATGAAATAACAACAAAGTAGACATTTTTCGCTGTTCCGTGCTTTGATAACCTTTTTTCCTTTCTGTCAGCTCATAATATCTTAATTCATTCGAAATCGGTCAAAGAACAACGAAATTAACATGAAACTTCATCAAATAACAACAAAGTAGACATTTTTCGCTGTTCCGTGCTTTGATAACCTTTTTTCCTTTCTGTTAGCTCATAATATCTTAATTCATTCGAAATCGGTCAAAGAACAACGAAATTAACATGAAACTTCATCAAATAACAACAAAGTAGACATTTTTCGCTGTTCCGTGCTTTGATAACCTTTTTTCCTTTCTGTCAGCTCATAATATCTTAATTCATTCGAATTCGTTGAAAGACCAACGAAATTAACATGAAACTTCATCAAATAACAACAAAGTAGACATTTTTCGCTGTTCCGTGCTTTGATAACCTTTTTTCCTTTCTGTTAGCTCATAATATCTTAATTCATTCGAAATCGGTCAAAGAACAACGAAATTAACGTGGAATTTCATCAAATAACAACAAAGTAGACATTTTTCGCTGTTCCGTGCTTTGATAATCTTTTTTCCTTTCTGTCAGCTCATAATATCTTAATTCATTCGAAATCGGTCAAAGAACAACGAAATTAACATGGAACTTCATGAAATAACAACAAAGTAGACATTTTTCGCTGTTCCGTGCTTTGATAACCTTTTTTCCTTTCTGTCAGCTCATAATATCTTAATTCATTCGAAATCGGTCAAAGAACAACGAAATTAACATGAAACTTCATCAAATAACAACAAAGTAGACATTTTTCGCTGTTCCGTGCTTTGATAACCTTTTTTCCTTTCTGTTAGCTCATAATATCTTAATTCATTCGAAATCGGTCAAAGAACAACGAAATTAACATGAAACTTCATCAAATAACAACAAAGTAGACATTTTTCGCTGTTCCGTGCTTTGGTAACCTTTTTTCCTTTCTGTCAGCTCATAATATCTTAATTCATTCGAATTCGTTGAAAGAACAACGAAATTAACATGAAACTTCATCAAATAACAACAAAGTAGACATTTTTCGCTGTTCCGTGCTTTGATAACCTTTTTTCCTTTCTGTTAGCTCATAATATCTTAATTCATTCGAAATCGGTCAAAGAACAATGAAATTAACGTGGAATTTCATCAAATAACAACAAAGTAGACATTTTTCGCTGTTCCGTGCTTTGATAATCTTTTTTTCTTTCTGTCAGCTCATAATATCTTAATTCATTCGAAATCGGTCAAAGAACAACGAAATTAACATGGAACTTCATGAAATAACAACAAAGTAGACATTTTTCGCTGTTCCGTGCTTTGATAACCTTTTTTCCTTTCTGTTAGCTCATAATATCTTAATTCATTCGAAATCGGTCAAAGAACAACGAAATTAACGTGGAATTTCATCAAATAACAACAAAGTAGACATTTTTCGCTGTTCCGAGCTTTGATAACCTTTTTTCCTTTCTGTCAGCTCATAATATCTTAATTCATTCGAAATCGGTCAAAGAACAACGAAATTAACATGAAACTTCATCAAATAACAACAAAGTAGACATTTTTCGCTGTTCCGTGCTTTGATAACCTTTTTTCCTTTCTGTCAGCTCATAATATCTTAATTCATTCGAAATCGGTCAAAGAACAACGAAATTAACATGAAACTTCATCAAATAACAACAAAGTAGACATTTTTCGCTGTTCCGTGCTTTGATAATCTTTTTTTCTTTCTGTCAGCTCATAATATCTTAATTCATTCGAAATCGGTCAAAGAACAACGAAATTAACATGGAACTTCATGAAATAACAACAAAGTAGACATTTTTCGCTGTTCCGTGTTTCGATAACCTTTTTTTCTTTCTGTCAGCTCATAATATCTTAATTCATTCGAAATCGGTCAAAGAACAACGAAATTAACATGGAACTTCATGAAATAACAACAAAGTAGACATTTTTCGCTGTTCCGTGCTTTGATAACCTTTTTTCCTTTCTGTTAGCTCATAATATTTTAATTCATTCGAAATCGGTCAAAGAACAACGAAATTAACGTGGAATTTCATCAAATAACAACAAAGTAGACATTTTTCGCTGTTCCGTGCTTTGATAATCTTTTTTTCTTTCTGTCAGCTCATAATATCTTAATTCATTCGAAATCGGTCAAAGAACAACGAAATTAACATGGAACTTCATGAAATAACAACAAAGTAGACATTTTTCGCTGTTCCGTGTTTCGATAACCTTTTTTTCTTTCTGTCAGCTCATAATATCTTAATTCATTCGAAATCGGCCAAAGAACAACCAAATTAACATGGAACTTCATGAAATAACAACAAAGTAGACATTTTTCGCTGTTCCGTGTTTCGATAACCTTTTTTTCTTTCTGTCAGCTCATAATATCTTAATTCATTCGAAATCGGCCAAAGAACAACGAAATTAACATGAAACTTCATCAAATAACAACAAAGTAGACATTTTTCGCTGTTCCGTGCTTTGATAATCTTTTTTCCTTTCTGTCAGCTCATAATATCTTAATTCATTCGAAATCGGTCAAAGAACAACGAAATTAACATGGAACTTCATGAAATAACAACAAAGTAGACATTTTTCGCTGTTCCGTGCTTTGATAACCTTTTTTCCTTTCTGTTAGCTCATAATATCTTAATTCATTCGAAATCGGTCAAAGAACAACGAAATTAACATGAAACTTCATCAAATAACAACAAAGTAGACATTTTTCGCTGTTCCGTGCTTTGATAACCTTTTTTCCTTTCTGTTAGCTCATAATATCTTAATTCATTCGAAATCGGTCAAAGAACAACGAAATTAACATGAAACTTCATCAAATAACAACAAAGTAGACATTTTTCGCTGTTCCGTGCTTTGATAACCTTTTTTCCTTTCTGTTAGCTCATAATATCTTAATTCATTCGAAATCGGTCAAAGAACAACGAAATTAACATGAAACTTCATCAAATAACAACAAAGTAGACATTTTTCGCTGTTCCGTGCTTTGATAACCTTTTTTCCTTTCTGTCAGCTCATAATATCTTAATTCATTCGAATTCGTTGAAAGAACAACGAAATTAACGTGGAATTTCATCAAATAACAACAAAGTAGACATTTTTCGCTGTTCCGTGCTTTGATAATCTTTTTTTCTTTCTGTCAGCTCATAATATCTTAATTCATTCGAAATCGGTCAAAGAACAACGAAATTAACATGGAACTTCATGAAATAACAACAAAGTAGACATTTTTCGCTGTTCCGTGTTTCGATAACCTTTTTTTCTTTCTGTCAGCTCATAATATCTTAATTCATTCGAAATCGGCCAAAGAACAACGAAATTAACATGGAACTTCATGAAATAACAACAAAGTAGACATTTTTCGCTGTTCCGTGTTTCGATAACCTTTTTTTCTTTCTGTCAGCTCATAATATCTTAATTCATTCGAAATCGGTCAAAGAACAACGAAATTAACATGGAACTTCATGAAATAACAACAAAGTAGACATTTTTCGCTGTTCCGTGCTTTGATAACCTTTTTTCCTTTCTGTTAGCTCATAATATCTTAATTCATTCGAAATCGGTCAAAGAACAACGAAATTAACATGAAACTTCATCAAATAACAACAAAGTAGACATTTTTCGCTGTTCCGTGCTTTGATAACCTTTTTTCCTTTCTGTTAGCTCATAATATCTTAATTCATTCGAATTCGTTGAAAGAACAACGAAATTAACGTGGAATTTCATGAAATAACAACAAAGTAGACATTTTTCGCTGTTCCGTGCTTTGATAATCTTTTTTTCTTTCTGTCAGCTCATAATATCTTAATTCATTCGAAATCGGTCAAAGAACAACGAAATTAACATGGAACTTCATGAAATAACAACAAAGTAGACATTTTTCGCTGTTCCGTGCTTTGATAACCTTTTTTCCTTTCTGTCAGCTCATAATATCTTAATTCATTCGAAATCGGTCAAAGAACAACGAAATTAACATGAAACTTCATCAAATAACAACAAAGTAGACATTTTTCGCTGTTCCGTGCTTTGATAACCTTTTTTCCTTTCTGTCAGCTCATAATATCTTAATTCATTCGAAATCGGTCAAAGAACAACGAAATTAACATGAAACTTCATCAAATAACAACAAAGTAGACATTTTTCGCTGTTCCGTGCTTTGATAACCTTTTTTCCTTTCTGTCAGCTCATAATATCTTAATTCATTCGAATTCGTTGAAAGAACAACGAAATTAACGTGGAATTTCATCAAATAACAACAAAGTAGACATTTTTCGCTGTTCCGTGCTTTGATAACCTTTTTTCCTTTCTGTCAGCTCATAATATCTTAATTCATTCGAATTCGTTGAAAGAACAACGAAATTAACGTGGAATTTCATCAAATAACAACAAAGTAGACATTTTTCGCTGTTCCGTGCTTTGATAACCTTTTTTCCTTTCTGTCAGCTCATAATATCTTAATTCATTCCAAATCGGTCAAAGAACAACGAAATTAACATGAAACTTCATCAAATAACAACAAAGTAGACATTTTTCGCTGTTCCGTGCTTTGATAACCTTTTTTCCTTTCTGTTAGCTCATAATATCTTAATTCATTCGAAATCGGTCAAAGAACAACGAAATTAACATGAAACTTCATCAAATAACAACAAAGTAGACATTTTTCGCTGTTCCGTGCTTTGATAACCTTTTTTCCTTTCTGTCAGCTCATAATATCTTAATTCATTCGAATTCGTTGAATTAACAACGAAATTAACGTGGAATTTCATCAAATAACAACAAAGTAGACATTTTTCGCTGTTCCGTGCTTTGATAACCTTTTTTCCTTTCTGTCAGCTCATAATATCTTAATTCATTCGAATTCGTTGAAAGAACAACGAAATTAACATGAAACTTCATCAAATAACAACAAAGTAGACATTTTTCGCTGTTCCGTGCTTTGATAACCTTTTTTCCTTTCTGTCAGCTCATAATATCTTAATTCATTCGAAATCGGTCAAAGAACAACGAAATTAACATGAAACTTCATCAAATAACAACAAAGTAGACATTTTTCGCTGTTCCGTGCTTTGATAACCTTTTTTCCTTTCTGTCAGCTCATAATATCTTAATTCATTCGAATTCGTTGAAAGAACAACGAAATTAACGTGGAATTTCATCAAATAACAACAAAGTAGACATTTTTCGCTGTTCCGTGCTTTGATAACCTTTTTTCCTTTCTGTTAGCTCATAATATCTTAATTCATTCGAAATCGGTCAAAGAACAACGAAATTAACATGAAACTTCATCAAATAACAACAAAGTAGACATTTTTCGCTGTTCCGTGCTTTGATAACCTTTTTTCCTTTCTGTCAGCTCATAATATCTTAATTCATTCGAAATCGGTCAAAGAACAACGAAATTAACATGAAACTTCATCAAATAACAACAAAGTAGACATTTTTCGCTGTTCCGTGCTTTGATAATCTTTTTTTCTTTCTGTCAGCTCATAATATCTTAATTCATTCGAAATCGGTCAAAGAACAACGAAATTAACATGAAACTTCATCAAATAACAACAAAGTAGACATTTTTCGCTGTTCCGTGCTTTGATAACCTTTTTTCCTTTCTGTTAGCTCATAATATCTTAATTCATTCGAAATCGGTCAAAGAACAACGAAATTAACATGAAACTTCATCAAATAACAACAAAGTAGACATTTTTCGCTGTTCCGTGCTTTGATAACCTTTTTTCCTTTCTGTTAGCTCATAATATCTTAATTCATTCGAAATCGGTCAAAGAACAACGAAATTAACATGAAACTTCATCAACTAACAACAAAGTAGACATTTTTCGCTGTTCCGTGCTTTGATAACCTTTTTTCCTTTCTGTCAGCTCATAATATCTTAATTCATTCGAAATCGGCCAAAGAACAACGAAATTAACGTGGAATTTCATCAAATAACAACAAAGTAGACATTTTTCGCTGTTCCGTGCTTTGATAATCTTTTTTTCTTTCTGTCAGCTCATAATATCTTAATTCATTCGAAATCGGTCAAAGAACAACGAAATTAACATGGAACTTCATGAAATAACAACAAAGTAGACATTTTTCGCTGTTCCGTGCTTTGATAATCTTTTTTTCTTTCTGTCAGCTCATAATATCTTAATTCATTCGAAATCGGCCAAAGAACAACGAAATTAACATGAAACTTCATCAAATAACAACAAAGTAGACATTTTTCGCTGTTCCGTGCTTTGATAACCTTTTTTCCTTTCTGTCAGCTCATAATATCTTAATTCATTCGAAATCGGTCAAAGAACAACGAAATTAACATGAAACTTCATCAAATAACAACAAAGTAGACATTTTTCGCTGTTCCGTGCTTTGATAACCTTTTTTCCTTTCTGTCAGCTCATAATATCTTAATTCATTCGAATTCGTTGAAAGAACAACGAAATTAACATGAAACTTCATCAAATAACAACAAAGTAGACATTTTTCGCTGTTCCGTGCTTTGATAACCTTTTTTCCTTTCTGTTAGCTCATAATATCTTAATTCATTCGAAATCGGTCAAAGAACAACGAAGTTAACGTGGAATTTCATCAAATAACAACAAAGTAGACATTTTTCGCTGTTCCGTGCTTTGATAATCTTTTTTTCTTTCTGTCAGCTCATAATATCTTAATTCATTCGAAATCGGTCAAAGAACAACGAAATTAACATGGAACTTCATGAAATAACAACAAAGTAGACATTTTTCGCTGTTCCGTGCTTTGATAACCTTTTTTCCTTTCTGTTAGCTCATAATATCTTAATTCATTCGAAATCGGTCAAAGAACAACGAAATTAACGTGGAATTTCATCAAATAACAACAAAGTAGACATTTTTCGCTGTTCCGTGCTTTGATAACCTTTTTTCCTTTCTGTCAGCTCATAATATCTTAATTCATTCGAAATCGGTCAAAGAACAACGAAATTAACATGAAACTTCATCAAATAACAACAAAGTAGACATTTTTCGCTGTTCCGTGCTTTGATAACCTTTTTTCCTTTCTGTCAGCTCATAATATCTTAATTCATTCGAAATCGGTCAAAGAACAACGAAATTAACATGAAACTTCATCAAATAACAACAAAGTAGACATTTTTCGCTGTTCCGTGCTTTGATAATCTTTTTTTCTTTCTGTCAGCTCATAATATCTTAATTCATTCGAAATCGGTCAAAGAACAACGAAATTAACATGGAACTTCATGAAATAACAACAAAGTAGACATTTTTCGCTGTTCCGTGTTTCGATAACCTTTTTTTCTTTCTGTCAGCTCATAATATCTTAATTCATTCGAAATCGGTCAAAGAACAACGAAATTAACATGGAACTTCATGAAATAACAACAAAGTAGACATTTTTCGCTGTTCCGTGCTTTGATAACCTTTTTTCCTTTCTGTTAGCTCATAATATCTTAATTCATTCGAAATCGGTCAAAGAACAACGAAATTAACGTGGAATTTCATCAAATAACAACAAAGTAGACATTTTTCGCTGTTCCGTGCTTTGATAATCTTTTTTTCTTTCTGTCAGCTCATAATATCTTAATTCATTCGAAATCGGTCAAAGAACAACGAAATTAACATGGAACTTCATGAAATAACAACAAAGTAGACATTTTTCGCTGTTCCGTGTTTCGATAACCTTTTTTTCTTTCTGTCAGCTCATAATATCTTAATTCATTCGAAATCGGCCAAAGAACAACGAAATTAACATGGAACTTCATGAAATAACAACAAAGTAGACATTTTTCGCTGTTCCGTGTTTCGATAACCTTTTTTTCTTTCTGTCAGCTCATAATATCTTAATTCATTCGAAATCGGCCAAAGAACAACGAAATTAACATGAAACTTCATCAAATAACAACAAAGTAGACATTTTTCGCTGTTCCGTGCTTTGATAATTTTTTTTCCTTTCTGTCAGCTCATAATATCTTAATTCATTCGAAATCGGTCAAAGAACAACGAAATTAACATGGAACTTCATGAAATAACAACAAAGTAGACATTTTTCGCTGTTCCGTGCTTTGATAACCCTTTTCCTTTCTGTTAGCTCATAATATCTTAATTCATTCGAAATCGGTCAAAGAACAACGAAATTAACATGAAACTTCATCAAATAACAACAAAGTAGACATTTTTCGCTGTTCCGTGCTTTGATAACCTTTTTTCCTTTCTGTTAGCTCATAATATCTTAATTCATTCGAAATCGGTCAAAGAACAACGAAATTAACATGAAACTTCATCAAATAACAACAAAGTAGACATTTTTCGCTGTTCCGTGCTTTGATAACCTTTTTTCCTTTCTGTTAGCTCATAATATCTTAATTCATTCCAAATCGGTCAAAGAACAACGAAATTAACATGAAACTTCATCAAATAACAACAAAGTAGACATTTTTCGCTGTTCCGTGCTTTGATAACCTTTTTTCCTTTCTGTCAGCTCATAATATCTTAATTCATTCGAATTCGTTGAAAGAACAACGAAATTAACGTGGAATTTCATCAAATAACAACAAAGTAGACATTTTTCGCTGTTCCGTGCTTTGATAATCTTTTTTTCTTTCTGTCAGCTCATAATATCTTAATTCATTCGAAATCGGTCAAAGAACAACGAAATTAACATGGAACTTCATGAAATAACAACAAAGTAGACATTTTTCGCTGTTCCGTGTTTCGATAACCTTTTTTTCTTTCTGTCAGCTCATAATATCTTAATTCATTCGAAATCGGCCAAAGAACAACGAAATTAACATGGAACTTCATGAAATAACAACAAAGTAGACATTTTTCGCTGTTCCGTGTTTCGATAACCTTTTTTTCTTTCTGTCAGCTCATAATATCTTAATTCATTCGAAATCGGTCAAAGAACAACGAAATTAACATGGAACTTCATGAAATAACAACAAAGTAGACATTTTTCGCTGTTCCGTGCTTTGATAACCTTTTTTCCTTTCTGTTAGCTCATAATAACTTAATTCATTCGAAATCGGTCAAAGAACAACGAAATTAACATGAAACTTCATCAAATAACAACAAAGTAGACATTTTTCGCTGTTCCGTGCTTTGATAACCTTTTTTCCTTTCTGTTAGCTCATAATATCTTAATTCATTCGAATTCGTTGAAAGAACAACGAAATTAACGTGGAATTTCATGAAATAACAACAAAGTAGACATTTTTCGCTGTTCCGTGCTTTGATAATCTTTTTTTCTTTCTGTCAGCTCATAATATCTTAATTCATTCGAAATCGGTCAAAGAACAACGAAATTAACATGGAACTTCATGAAATAACAACAAAGTAGACATTTTTCGCTGTTCCGTGCTTTGATAACCTTTTTTCCTTTCTGTCAGCTCATAATATCTTAATTCATTCGAAATCGGTCAAAGAACAACGAAATTAACATGAAACTTCATCAAATAACAACAAAGTAGACATTTTTCGCTGTTCCGTGCTTTGATAACCTTTTTTCCTTTCTGTCAGCTCATAATATCTTAATTCATTCGAAATCGGTCAAAGAACAACGAAATTAACATGAAACTTCATCAAATAACAACAAAGTAGACATTTTTCGCTGTTCCGTGCTTTGATAACCTTTTTTCCTTTCTGTCAGCTCATAATATCTTAATTCATTCGAATTCGTTGAAAGAACAACGAAATTAACGTGGAATTTCATCAAATAACAACAAAGTAGACATTTTTCGCTGTTCCGTGCTTTGATAACCTTTTTTCCTTTCTGTCAGCTCATAATATCTTAATTCATTCGAATTCGTTGAAAGAACAACGAAATTAACGTGGAATTTCATCAAATAACAACAAAGTAGACATTTTTCGCTGTTCCGTGCTTTGATAACCTTTTTTCCTTTCTGTCAGCTCATAATATCTTAATTCATTCCAAATCGGTCAAAGAACAACGAAATTAACATGAAACTTCATCAAATAACAACAAAGTAGACATTTTTCGCTGTTCCGTGCTTTGATAACCTTTTTTCCTTTCTGTCAGCTCATAATATCTTAATTCATTCGAAATCGGTCAAAGAACAACGAAATTAACATGAAACTTCATCAAATAACAACAAAGTAGACATTTTTCGCTGTTCCGTGCTTTGATAACCTTTTTTCCTTTCTGTCAGCTCATAATATCTTAATTCATTCGAATTCGTTGAAAGAACAACGAAATTAACGTGGAATTTCATCAAATAACAACAAAGTAGACATTTTTCGCTGTTCCGTGCTTTGATAACCTTTTTTCCTTTCTGTTAGCTCATAATATCTTAATTCATTCGAAATCGGTCAAAGAACAACGAAATTAACGTGGAATTTCATCAAATAACAACAAAGTAGACATTTTTCGCTGTTCCGTGCTTTGATAACCTTTTTTCCTTTCTGTCAGCTCATAATATCTTAATTCATTCGAAATCGGTCAAAGAACAACGAAATTAACATGAAACTTCATCAAATAACAACAAAGTAGACATTTTTCGCTGTTCCGTGCTTTGATAATCTTTTTTTCTTTCTGTCAGCTCATAATATCTTAATTCATTCGAAATCGGTCAAAGAACAACGAAATTAACATGAAACTTCATCAAATAACAACAAAGTAGACATTTTTCGCTGTTCCGTGCTTTGATAACCTTTTTTCCTTTCTGTTAGCTCATAATATCTTAATTCATTCGAAATCGGTCAAAGAACAACGAAATTAACATGAAACTTCATCAAATAACAACAAAGTAGACATTTTTCGCTGTTCCGTGCTTTGATAACCTTTTTTCCTTTCTGTTAGCTCATAATATCTTAATTCATTCGAAATCGGTCAAAGAACAACGAAATTAACATGAAACTTCATCAAATAACAACAAAGTAGACATTTTTCGCTGTTCCGTGCTTTGATAACCTTTTTTCCTTTCTGTCAGCTCATAATATCTTAATTCATTCGAAATCGGCCAAAGAACAACGAAATTAACGTGGAATTTCATCAAATAACAACAAAGTAGACATTTTTCGCTGTTCCGTGCTTTGATAATCTTTTTTTCTTTCTGTCAGCTCATAATATCTTAATTCATTCGAAATCGGTCAAAGAACAACGAAATTAACATGGAACTTCATGAAATAACAACAAAGTAGACATTTTTCGCTGTTCCGTGCTTTGATAACCTTTTTTCCTTTCTGTCAGCTCATAATATCTTAATTCATTCGAAATCGGTCAAAGAACAACGAAATTAACATGAAACTTCATCAAATAACAACAAAGTAGACATTTTTCGCTGTTCCGTGCTTTGATAACCTTTTTTCCTTTCTGTCAGCTCATAATATCTTAATTCATTCGAATTCGTTGAAAGAACAACGAAATTAACGTGGAATTTCATCAAATAACAACAAAGTAGACATTTTTCGCTGTTCCGTGCTTTGATAACCTTTTTTCCTTTCTGTCAGCTCATAATGTCTTAATTCATTCGAAATCGGTCAAAGAACAACGAAATTAACATGAAACTTCATCAAATAACAACAAAGTAGACATTTTTCGCTGTTCCGTGCTTTGATAACCTTTTTTCCTTTCTGTCAGCTCATAATATCTTAATTCATTCGAAATCGGTCAAAGAACAACGAAATTAACATGAAACTTCATCAAATAACAACAAAGTAGACATTTTTCGCTGTTCCGTGCTTTGATAACCTTTTTTTCTTTCTGTCAGCTCATAATATCTTAATTCATTCGAAATCGGTCAAAGAACAACGAAATTTACATGGAACTTCATGAAATAACAACAAAGTAGACATTTTTCGCTGTTCCGTGTTTCGATAACCTTTTTTTCTTTCTGTCAGCTCATAATATCTTAATTCATTCGAAATCGGCCAAAGAACAACGAAATTAACATGAAACTTCATCAAATAACAACAAAGTAGACATTTTTCGCTGTTCCGTGCTTTGATAACCTTTTTTCCTTTCTGTCAGCTCATAATATCTTAATTCATTCGAAATCGGTCAAAGAACAACGAAATTAACATGAAACTTCATCAAATAACAACAAAGTAGACATTTTTCGCTGTTCCGTGCTTTGATAACCTTTTTTCCTTTCTGTCAGCTCATAATATCTTAATTCATTTGAATTCGTTGAAAGAACAACGAAATTAACGTGGAATTTCATCAAATAACAACAAAGTAGACATTTTTCGCTGTTCCGTGCTTTGATAACCTTTTTTCCTTTCTGTTAGCTCATAATATCTTAATTCATTCGAAATCGGTCAAAGAACAACGAAATTAACATGAAACTTCATCAAATAACAACAAAGTAGACATTTTTCGCTGTTCCGTGCTTTGATAACCTTTTTTCCTTTCTGTCAGCTCATAAATTCTTAATTCATTCGAAATCGGTCAAAGAACAACGAAATTAACATGAAACTTCATCAAATAACAACAAAGTAGACATTTTTCGCTGTTCCGTGCTTTGATAATCTTTTTTTCTTTCTGTCAGCTCATAGTATCTTAATTCATTCGAAATCGGTCAAAGAACAACGAAATTAACATGAAACTTCATCAAATAACAACAAAGTAGACATTTTTCGCTGTTCCGTGCTTTGATAACCTTTTTTCCTTTCTGTTAGCTCATAATATCTTAATTCATTCGAAATCGGTCAAAGAACAACGAAATTAACATGAAACTTCATCAAATAACAACAAAGTAGACATTTTTCGCTGTTCCGTGCTTTGATAACCTTTTTTCCTTTCTGTTAGCTCATAATATCTTAATTCATTCGAAATCGGTCAAAGAACAACGAAATTAACATGAAACTTCATCAAATAACAACAAAGTAGACATTTTTCGCTGTTCCGTGCTTTGATAACCTTTTTTCCTTTCTGTCAGCTCATAATATCTTAATTCATTCGAATTCGTTGAAAGAACAACGAAATTAACGTGGAATTTCATGAAATAACAACAAAGTAGACATTTTTCGCTGTTCCGTGCTTTGATAACCTTTTTTCCTTTCTGTTAGCTCATAATATCTTAATTCATTCGAAATCGGTCAAAGAACAACGAAATTAACATGAAACTTCATCAAATAACAACAAAGTAGACATTTTTCGCTGTTCCGTGCTTTGATAACCTTTTTTCCTTTCTGTCAGCTCATAATATCTTAATTCATTCGAATTCGTTGAAAGAACAACGAAATTAACGTGGAATTTCATCAAATAACAACAAAGTAGACATTTTTCGCTGTTCCGTGCTTTGATAACCTTTTTTCCTTTCTGTCAGCTCATAATATCTTAATTCATTCGAAATCGGTCAAAGAACAACGAAATTAACATGAAACTTCATCAAATAACAACAAAGTAGACATTTTTCGCTGTTCCGTGCTTTGATAACCTTTTTTCCTTTCTGTCAGCTCATAATATCTTAATTCATTCGAATTCGTTGAAAGAACAACGAAATTAACGTGGAATTTCATCAAATAACAACAAAGTAGACATTTTTCGCTGTTCCGTGCTTTGATAACCTTTTTTCCTTTCTGTCAGCTCATAATATCTTAATTCATTCGAAATCGGTCAAAGAACAACGAAATTAACATGAAACTTCATCAAATAACAACAAAGTAGACATTTTTCGCTGTTCCGTGCTTTGATAACCTTTTTTCCTTTCTGTCAGCTCATAATATCTTAATTCATTCGAATTCGTTGAAAGAACAACGAAATTAACGTGGAATTTCATCAAATAACAACAAAGTAGACATTTTTCGCTGTTCCATGCTTTGATAACCTTTTTTTCTTTCTGTCAGCTCATAATATCTTAATTCATTCGAAATCGGTCAAAGAACAACGAAATTAACATGAAACTTCATCAAATAACAACAAAGTAGACATTTTTCGCTGTTCCGTGCTTTGATAACCTTTTTTCCTTTCTGTCAGCTCATAATATCTTAATTCATTCGAAATCGGTCAAAGAACAACGAAATTAACATGAAACTTCATCAAATAACAACAAAGTAGACATTTTTCGCTGTTCCGTGCTTTGATAACCTTTTTTCCTTTCTGTCAGCTCATAATATCTTAATTCATTCGAAATCGGTCAAAGAACAACGAAATTAACATAAAACTTCATCAAATAACAACAAAGTAGACATTTTTCGCTGTTCCGTGCTTTGATAATCTTTTTTTCTTTCTGTCAGCTCATAATATCTTAATTCATTTGAAATCGGTCAAAGAACAACGAAATTTACATGGAACTTCATGAAATAACAACAAAGTAGACATTTTTTCGCTGTTCCGTGTTTCGATAACCGTTTTTCTTTCTGTGTCAGCTTCAAAATATCTTAATTCATTCGAATTCGTTGAAAGAACAACGAAATTAACGTGGAATTTCATCAAATAACAACAAAGTAGACATTTTTCGCTGTTCCGTGCTTTGATAACCTTTTTTTCTTTCTGTCAGCTCATAATATCTTAATTCATTCGAAATCGGTCAAAGAACAACGAAATTAACATGAAACTTCATCAAATAACAACAAAGTAGACATTTTTCGCTGTTCCGTGCTTTGATAACCTTTTTTCCTTTCTGTTAGCTCATAATATCTTAATTCATTCGAAATCGGTCAAAGAACAACGAAATTAACATGAAACTTCATCAAATAACAACAAAGTAGACATTTTTCGCTGTTCCGTGCTTTGATAACCTTTTTTCCTTTCTGTCAGCTCATAATATCTTAATTCATTCGAATTCGTTGAAAGAACAACGAAATTAACGTGGAATTTCATCAAATAACAACAAAGTAGACATTTTTCGCTGTTCCGTGCTTTGATAACCTTTTTTCCTTTCTGTCAGCTCATAATATCTTAATTCATTCGAAATCGGTCAAAGAACAACGAAATTAACATGAAACTTCATCAAATAACAACAAAGTAGACATTTTTCGCTGTTCCGTGCTTTGATAACCTTTTTTCCTTTCTGTCAGCTCATAATATCTTAATTCATTCGAATTCGTTGAAAGAACAACGAAATTAACGTGGAATTTCATCAAATAACAACAAAGTAGACATTTTTCGCTGTTCCGTGCTTTGATAACCTTTTTTCCTTTCTGTTAGCTCATAATATCTTAATTCATTCGAAATCGGTCAAAGAACAACGAAATTAACATGAAACTTCATCAAATAACAACAAAGTAGACATTTTTCGCTGTTCCGTGCTTTGATAACCTTTTTTCCTTTCTGTTAGCTCATAATATCTTAATTCATTCGAAATCGGTCAAAGAACGACGAAATTAACATGAAACTTCATCAAATAACAACAAAGTAGACATTTTTCGCTGTTCCGTGCTTTGATAACCTTTTTTCCTTTCTGTCAGCTCATAATATCTTAATTCATTCGAATTCGTTGAAAGAACAACGAAATTAACGTGGAATTTCATCAAATAACAACAAAGTAGACATTTTTCGCTGTTCCGTGCTTTGATAATCTTTTTTTCTTTCTGTCAGCTCATAATATCTTAATTCATTTGAAATCGGTCAAAGAACAACGAAATTAACATGGAACTTCATGAAATAACAACAAAGTAGACATTTTTCGCTGTTCCGTGCTTTGATAACCTTTTTTCCTTTCTGTTAGCTCATAATATCTTAATTCATTCGAAATCGGTCAAAGAACAACGAAATTAACATGAAACTTCATCAAATAACAACAAAGTAGACATTTTTCGCTGTTCCGTGCTTTGATAACCTTTTTTCCTTTCTGTTAGCTCATAATATCTTAATTCATTCGAAATCGGTCAAAGAACAACGAAATTAACATGAAACTTCATCAAATAACAACAAAGTAGACATTTTTCGCTGTTCCGTGCTTTGATAATCTTTTTTTCTTTCTGTCAGCTCATAATATCTTAATTCATTCGAAATCGGTCAAAGAACAACGAAATTAACATGGAACTTCATGAAATAACAACAAAGTAGACATTTTTCGCTGTTCCGTGCTTTGATAACCTTTTTTCCTTTCTGTCAGCTCATAATATCTTAATTCATTCGAAATCGGTCAAAGAACAACGAAATTAACATGAAACTTCATCAAATAACAACAAAGTAGACATTTTTCGCTGTTCCGTGCTTTGATAACCTTTTTTCCTTTCTGTCAGCTCATAATATCTTAATTCATTCGAAATCGGTGAAAGAACAACGAAATTAACATGAAACTTCATCAAATAACAACAAAGTAGACATTTTTCGCTGTTCCGTGCTTTGATAACCTTTTTTCCTTTCTGTCAGCTCATAATATCTTAATTCATTCCAAATCGGTCAAAGAACAACGAAATTAACATGAAACTTCATCAAATAACAACAAAGTAGACATTTTTCGCTGTTCCGTGCTTTGATAACCTTTTTTCCTTTCTGTCAGCTCATAATATCTTAATTCATTCGAAATCGGTCAAAGAACAACGAAATTAACATGAAACTTCATCAAATAACAACAAAGTAGACATTTTTCGCTGTTCCGTGCTTTGATAACCTTTTTTCCTTTCTGTCAGCTCATAATATCTTAATTCATTCGAATTCGTTGAAAGAACAACGAAATTAACGTGGAATTTCATCAAATAACAACAAAGTAGACATTTTTCGCTGTTCCGTGCTTTGATAACCTTTTTTCCTTTCTGTTAGCTCATAATATCTTAATTCATTCGAAATCGGTCAAAGAACAACGAAATTAACATGAAACTTCATCAAATAACAACAAAGTAGACATTTTTCGCTGTTCCGTGCTTTGATAACCTTTTTTCCTTTCTGTTAGCTCATAATATCTTAATTCATTCGAAATCGGTCAAGGAACAACGAAATTAACATGAAACTTCATCAAATAACAACAAAGTAGACATTTTTCGCTGTTCCGTGCTTTGATAACCTTTTTTCCTTTCTGTCAGCTCATAATATCTTAATTCATTCGAATTCGTTGAAAGAACAACGAAATTAACGTGGAATTTCATCAAATAACAACAAAGTAGACATTTTTCGCTGTTCCGTGCTTTGATAACCTTTTTTCCTTTCTGTCTGCTCATAATATCTTAATTCATTCGAAATCGGTCAAAGAACAACGAAATTAACATGAAACTTCATCAAATAACAACAAAGTAGACATTTTTCGCTGTTCCGTGCTTTGATAACCTTTTTTCCTTTCTGTTAGCTCATAATATCTTAATTCATTCGAAATCGGTCAAAGAACAACGAAATTAACATGAAACTTCATCAAATAACAACAAGGTAGACATTTTTCGCTGTTCCGTGCTTTGATAACCTTTTTTCCTTTCTGTCAGCTCATAATATCTTAATTCATTCGAAATCGGTCAAAGAACAACGAAATTAACATGAAACTTCATCAAATAACAACAAAGTAGACATTTTTCGCTGTTCCGTGCTTTGATAACCTTTTTTTCTTTCTGTCAGCTCATAATATCTTAATTCATTCGAAATCGGTCAAAGAACAACGAAATTTACATGGAACTTCATGAAATAACAACAAAGTAGACATTTTTCGCTGTTCCGTGTTTCGATAACCGTTTTTCTTTCTGTGTCAGCTTCAAAATATCTTAATTCATTCGAATTCGTTGAAAGAACAACGAAATTAACGTGGAATTTCATCAAATAACAACAAAGTAGACATTTTTCGCTGTTCCGTGCTTTGATAACCTTTTTTTCTTTCTGTCAGCTCATAATATCTTAATTCATTCGAAATCGGTCAAAGAACAACGAAATTAACATGAAACTTCATCAAATAACAACAAAGTAGACATTTTTCGCTGTTCCGTGCTTTGATAACCTTTTTTCCTTTCTGTTAGCTCATAATATCTTAATTCATTCGAAATCGGTCAAAGAACAACGAAATTAACATGAAACTTCATCAAATAACAACAAAGTAGACATTTTTCGCTGTTCCGTGCTTTGATAACCTTTTTTCCTTTCTGTCAGCTCATAATATCTTAATTCATTCGAATTCGTTGAAAGAACAACGAAATTAACGTGGAATTTCATCAAATAACAACAAAGTAGACATTTTTCGCTGTTCCGTGCTTTGATAACCTTTTTTCCTTTCTGTCAGCTCATAATATCTTAATTCATTCGAAATCGGTCAAAGAACAACGAAATTAACATGAAACTTCATCAAATAACAACAAAGTAGACATTTTTCGCTGTTCCGTGCTTTGATAACCTTTTTTCCTTTCTGTCAGCTCATAATATCTTAATTCATTCGAATTCGTTGAAAGAACAACGAAATTAACGTGGAATTTCATCAAATAACAACAAAGTAGACATTTTTCGCTGTTCCGTGCTTTGATAACCTTTTTTCCTTTCTGTTAGCTCATAATATCTTAATTCATTCGAAATCGGTCAAAGAACAACGAAATTAACATGAAACTTCATCAAATAACAACAAAGTAGACATTTTTCGCTGTTCCGTGCTTTGATAACCTTTTTTCCTTTCTGTTAGCTCATAATATCTTAATTCATTCGAAATCGGTCAAAGAACGACGAAATTAACATGAAACTTCATCAAATAACAACAAAGTAGACATTTTTCGCTGTTCCGTGCTTTGATAACCTTTTTTCCTTTCTGTCAGCTCATAATATCTTAATTCATTCGAATTCGTTGAAAGAACAACGAAATTAACGTGGAATTTCATCAAATAACAACAAAGTAGACATTTTTCGCTGTTCCGTGCTTTGATAATCTTTTTTTCTTTCTGTCAGCTCATAATATCTTAATTCATTTGAAATCGGTCAAAGAACAACGAAATTAACATGGAACTTCATGAAATAACAACAAAGTAGACATTTTTCGCTGTTCCGTGCTTTGATAACCTTTTTTCCTTTCTGTTAGCTCATAATATCTTAATTCATTCGAAATCGGTCAAAGAACAACGAAATTAACATGAAACTTCATCAAATAACAACAAAGTAGACATTTTTCGCTGTTCCGTGCTTTGATAACCTTTTTTCCTTCTGTTAGCTCATAATATCTTAATTCATTCGAAATCGGTCAAAGAACAACGAAATTAACATGAAACTTCATCAAATAACAACAAAGTAGACATTTTTCGCTGTTCCGTGCTTTGATAATCTTTTTTTCTTTCTGTCAGCTCATAATATCTTAATTCATTCGAAATCGGTCAAAGAACAACGAAATTAACATGGAACTTCATGAAATAACAACAAAGTAGACATTTTTCGCTGTTCCGTGCTTTGATAACCTTTTTTCCTTTCTGTCAGCTCATAATATCTTAATTCATTCGAAATCGGTCAAAGAACAACGAAATTAACATGAAACTTCATCAAATAACAACAAAGTAGACATTTTTCGCTGTTCCGTGCTTTGATAACCTTTTTTCCTTTCTGTCAGCTCATAATATCTTAATTCATTCGAAATCGGTGAAAGAACAACGAAATTAACATGAAACTTCATCAAATAACAACAAAGTAGACATTTTTCGCTGTTCCGTGCTTTGATAACCTTTTTTCCTTTCTGTCAGCTCATAATATCTTAATTCATTCCAAATCGGTCAAAGAACAACGAAATTAACATGAAACTTCATCAAATAACAACAAAGTAGACATTTTTCGCTGTTCCGTGCTTTGATAACCTTTTTTCCTTTCTGTCAGCTCATAATATCTTAATTCATTCGAAATCGGTCAAAGAACAACGAAATTAACATGAAACTTCATCAAATAACAACAAAGTAGACATTTTTCGCTGTTCCGTGCTTTGATAACCTTTTTTCCTTTCTGTCAGCTCATAATATCTTAATTCATTCGAATTCGTTGAAAGAACAACGAAATTAACGTGGAATTTCATCAAATAACAACAAAGTAGACATTTTTCGCTGTTCCGTGCTTTGATAACCTTTTTTCCTTTCTGTTAGCTCATAATATCTTAATTCATTCGAAATCGGTCAAAGAACAACGAAATTAACATGAAACTTCATCAAATAACAACAAAGTAGACATTTTTCGCTGTTCCGTGCTTTGATAACCTTTTTTCCTTTCTGTTAGCTCATAATATCTTAATTCATTCGAAATCGGTCAAGGAACAACGAAATTAACATGAAACTTCATCAAATAACAACAAAGTAGACATTTTTCGCTGTTCCGTGCTTTGATAACCTTTTTTCCTTTCTGTCAGCTCAAAATATCTTAATTCATTCGAATTCGTTGAAAGAACAACGAAATTAACGTGGAATTTCATCAAATAACAACAAAGTAGACATTTTTCGCTGTTCCGTGCTTTGATAACCTTTTTTCCTTTCTGTCTGCTCATAATATCTTAATTCATTCGAAATCGGTCAAAGAACAACGAAATTAACATGAAACTTCATCAAATAACAACAAAGTAGACATTTTTCGCTGTTCCGTGCTTTGATAACCTTTTTTCCTTTCTGTTAGCTCATAATATCTTAATTCATTCGAAATCGGTCAAAGAACAACGAAATTAACATGAAACTTCATCAAATAACAACAAAGTAGACATTTTTCGCTGTTCCGTGCTTTGATAATCTTTTTTCCTTTCTGTCAGCTCATAATATCTTAATTCATTCGAAATCGGTCAAAGAACAACGAAATTAACATGGAACTTCATGAAATAACAACAAAGTAGACATTTTTCGCTGTTCCGTGCTTTGATAACCTTTTTTCCTTTCTGTCAGCTCATAATATCTTAATTCATTCGAAATCGGTCAAAGAACAACGAAATTAACATGAAACTTCATCAAATAACAACAAAGTAGACATTTTTCGCTGTTCCGTGCTTTGATAATCTTTTTTTCTTTCTGTCAGCTCATAATATCTTAATTCATTCGAAATCGGTCAAAGAACAACGAAATTAACATGGAACTTCATGAAATAACAACAAAGTAGACATTTTTCGCTGTTCCGTGCTTTGATAACCTTTTTTCCTTTCTGTCAGCTCATAATATCTTAATTCATTCGAAATCGGTCAAAGAACAACGAAATTAACATGAAACTTCATCAAATAACAACAAAGTAGACATTTTTCGCTGTTCCGTGCTTTGATAACCTTTTTTCCTTTCTGTCAGCTCATAATATCTTAATTCATTCGAATTCGTTGAAAGAACAACGAAATTAACGTGGAATTTCATCAAATAACAACAAAGTAGACATTTTTCGCTGTTCCGTGCTTTGATAACCTTTTTTCCTTTCTGTCAGCTCATAATATCTTAATTCATTCGAAATCGGTCAAAGAACAACGAAATTAACATGAAACTTCATCAAATAACAACAAAGTAGACATTTTTCGCTGTTCCGTGCTTTGATAACCTTTTTTCCTTTCTGTCAGCTCATAATATCTTAATTCATTCGAAATCGGTCAAAGAACAACGAAATTAACATGAAACTTCATCAAATAACAACAAAGTAGACATTTTTCGCTGTTCCGTGCTTTGATAACCTTTTTTTCTTTCTGTCAGCTCATAATATCTTAATTCATTCGAAATCGGTCAAAGAACAACGAAATTTACATGGAACTTCATGAAATAACAACAAAGTAGACATTTTTCGCTGTTCCGTGTTTCGATAACCTTTTTTTCTTTCTGTCAGCTCATAATATCTTAATTCATTCGAAATCGGTCAAAGAACAACGAAATTAACATGGAACTTCATGAAATAACAACAAAGTAGACATTTTTCGCTGTTCCGTGCTTTGATAACCTTTTTTCCTTTCTGTCAGCTCATAATATCTTAATTCATTCGAAATCGGTCAGAGAACAACGAAATTAACATGAAACTTCATGAAATAACAACAAAGTAGACATTTTTCGCTGTTCCGTGCTTTGATAACCTTTTTTCCTTTCTGTTAGCTCATAATATCTTAATTCATTCGAAATCGGTCAAAGAACAACGAAATTAACATGAAACTTCATCAAATAACAACAAAGTAGACATTTTTCGCTGTTCCGTGCTTTGATAACCTTTTTTCCTTTCTGTCAGCTCATAATATCTTAATTCATTCGAAATCGGTCAAAGAACAACGAAATTAACATGAAACTTCATCAAATAACAACAAAGTAGACATTTTTCGCTGTTCCGTGCTTTGATAACCTTTTTTCCTTTCTGTCAGCTCATAATATCTTAATTCATTCGAAATCGGTCAAAGAACAACGAAATTAACATGAAACTTCATCAAATAACAACAAAGTAGACATTTTTCGCTGTTCCGTGCTTTGATAACCTTTTTTCCTTTCTGTTAGCTCATAATATCTTAATTCATTCGAAATCGGTCAAAGAACAACGAAATTAACATGAAACTTCATCAAATAACAACAAAGTAGACATTTTTCGCTGTTCCGTGCTTTGATAACCTTTTTTCCTTTCTGTCAGCTCATAATATCTTAATTCATTCGAATTCGTTGAAAGAACAACGAAATTAACGTGGAATTTCATCAAATAACAACAAAGTAGACATTTTTCGCTGTTCCGTGCTTTGATAACCTTTTTTCCTTTCTGTCAGCTCATAATATCTTAATTCATTCGAAATCGGTCAAAGAACAACGAAATTAACATGAAACTTCATCAAATAACAACAAAGTAGACATTTTTCGCTGTTCCGTGCTTTGATAACCTTTTTTCCTTTCTGTCAGCTCATAATATCTTAATTCATTCGAAATCGGTCAAAGAACAACGAAATTAACATGAAACTTCATCAAATAACAACAAAGTAGACATTTTTCGCTGTTCCGTGCTTTGATAACCTTTTTTCCTTTCTGTCAGCTCATAATATCTTAATTCATTCGAAAGCGGTCAAAGAACAACGAAATTAACATGAAACTTCATCAAATAACAACAAAGTAGACATTTTTCGCTGTTCCAAGCTTTGATAATCTTTTTTTCTTTCTGTCAGCTCATAATATCTTAATTCATTCGAAATCGGTCAAAGAACAACGAAATTAACATGGAACTTCATCAAGTAACAACAAAGTAGACATTTTTCGCTGTTCCGTGCTTTGATAACCTTTTTTCCTTTCTGTTAGCTCATAATATCTTAATTCATTCGAAATCGGTCAAAGAACAACGAAATTAACATGAAACTTCATCAAATAACAACAAAGTAGACATTTTTCGCTGTTCCGTGCTTTGATAACCTTTTTTCCTTTCTGTTAGCTCATAATATCTTAATTCATTCGAAATCGGTCAAAGAACAACGAAATTAACATGAAACTTCATCAAATAACAACAAAGTAGACATTTTTCGCTGTTCCGTGCTTTGATAACCTTTTTTCCTTTCTGTTAGCTCATAATATCTTAATTCATTCGAAATCGGTCAAAGAACAACGAAATTAACATGAAACTTCATCAAATAACAACAAAGTAGACATTTTTCGCTGTTCCGTGCTTTGATAATCTTTTTTTCTTTCTGTCAGCTCATAATATCTTAATTCATTCGAAATCGGTCAAAGAACAACGAAATTAACATGGAACTTCATGAAATAACAACAAAGTAGACATTTTTCGCTGTTCCGTGCTTTGGTAACCTTTTTTCCTTTCTGTTAGCTCATAATATCTTAATTCATTCGAAATCGGTCAAAGAACAACGAAATTAACATGAAACTCCATCAAATAACAACAAAGTAGACATTTTTCGCTGTTCCGTGCTTTGATAACCTTTTTTCCTTTCTGTCAGCTCATAATATCTTAATTCATTCGAATTCGTTGAAAGAACAACGAAATTAACGTGGAATTTCATCAAATAACAACAAAGTAGACATTTTTCGCTGTTCCGTGCTTTGATAACCTTTTTTCCTTTCTGTCAGCTCATAATATCTTAATTCTTTCGAATTCGTTGAAAGAACAATGAAATTAACGTGGAATTTCATCAAATAACAACAAAGTAGACATTTTTCGCTGTTCCGTGCTTTGATAACCTTTTTTTCTTTCTGTCAGCTCATAATATCTTAATTCATTCGAATTCGTTGAAAGAACAACGAAATTAACGTGGAATTTCATCAAATAACAACAAAGTAGACATTTTTCGCTGTTCCGTGCTTTGATAACCTTTTTTCCTTTCTGTCAGCTCATAATATCTTAATTCTTTCGAATTCGTTGAAAGAACAACGAAATTAACGTGGAATTTCATCAAATAACAACAAAGTAGACATTTTTCGCTGTTCCGTGCTTTGATAACCTTTTTTCCTTTCTGTCAGCTCATAATATCTTAATTCTTTCGAATTCGTTGAAAGAACAACGAAATTAACGTGGAATTTCATCAAATAACAACAAAGTAGACATTTTTCGCTGTTCCGTGCTTTGATAACCTTTTTTTCTTTCTGTCAGCTCATAATATCTTAATTCATTCGAAATCGGTCAAAGAACAACGAAATTAACATGAAACTTCATCAAATAACAACAAAGTAGACATTTTTCGCTGTTCCGTGCTTTGATAATCTTTTTTCCTTTCTGTCAGCTCATAATATCTTAATTCATTCCAAATCGGTCAAAGAACAACGAAATTAACATGAAACTTCATCAAATAACAACAAAGTAGACATTTTTCGCTGTTCCGTGCTTTGATAACCTTTTTTCCTTTCTGTCAGCTCATAATATCTTAATTCATTCGAAATCGGTCAAAGAACAACGAAATTAACATGAAACTTCATCAAATAACAACAAAGTAGACATTTTTCGCTGTTCCGTGCTTTGATAATCTTTTTTTCTTTCTGTCAGCTCATAATATCTTAATTCATTCGAAATCGGTCAAAGAACAACGAAATTAACATGGAACTTCATGAAATAACAACAAAGTAGACATTTTTCGCTGTTCCGTGCTTTGATAACCTTTTTTCCTTTCTGTTAGCTCATAATATCTTAATTCATTCGAAATCGGTCAAAGAACAACGAAATTAACATGAAACTTCATCAAATAACAACAAAGTAGACATTTTTCGCTGTTCCGTGCTTTGATAACCTTTTTTCCTTTCTGTCAGCTCATAATATCTTAATTCATTTGCATTCGTTGAAAGAACAACGAAATTAACGTGGAATTTCATCAAATAACAACAAAGTAGACATTTTTCGCTGTTCCGTGCTTTGATAACCTTTTTTCCTTTCTGTCAGCTCATAATATCTTAATTCATTCGAAATCGGTCAAAGAACAACGAAATTAACATGAAACTTCATCAAATAACAACAAAGTAGACATTTTTCGCTGTTCCGTGCTTTGATAACCTTTTTTCCTTTCTGTCAGCTCATAATATCTTAATTCATTCGAAATCGGTCAAAGAACAACGAAATTAACATGAAACTTCATCAAATAACAACAAAGTAGACATTTTTCGCTGTTCCGTGCTTTGATAACCTTTTTTTCTTTCTGTCAGCTCATAATATCTTAATTCATTCGAAATCGGTCAAAGAACAACGAAATTAACATGAAACTTCATCAAATAACAACAAAGTAGACATTTTTCGCTGTTCCGTGCTTTGATAACCTTTTTTCCTTTCTGTCAGCTCATAATATCTTAATTCATTCGAAATCGGTCAAAGAACAACGAAATTAACATGAAACTTCATCAAATAACAACAAAGTAGACATTTTTCGCTGTTCCGTGCTTTGATAATCTTTTTTTCTTTCTGTCAGCTCATAATATCTTAATTCATTCGAAATCGGTCAAAGAACAACGAAATTAACATGGAACTTCATGAAATAACAACAAAGTAGACATTTTTCGCTGTTCCGTGCTTTGATAACCTTTTTTCCTTTCTGTCAGCTCATAATATCTTAATTCATTCGAAATCGGTCAAAGAACAACGAAATTAACATGAAACTTCATGAAATAACAACAAAGTAGACATTTTTCGCTGTTCCGTGCTTTGATAACCTTTTTTCCTTTCTGTTAGCTCATAATATCTTAATTCATTCGAAATCGGTCAAAGAACAACGAAATTAACATGAAACTTCATCAAATAACAACAAAGTAGACATTTTTCGCTGTTCCGTGCTTTGATAACCTTTTTTCCTTTCTGTCAGCTCATAATATCTTAATTCATTCGAAATCGGTCAAAGAACAACGAAATTAACATGGAACTTCATGAAATAACAACAAAGTAGACATTTTTCGCTGTTCCGTGCTTTGATAACCTTTTTTCCTTTCTGTCAGCTCATAATATCTTAATTCATTCGAAATCGGTCAAAGAACAACGAAATTAACATGAAACTTCATCAAATAACAACAAAGTAGACATTTTTCGCTGTTCCGTGATTTGATAACCTTTTTTCCTTTCTGTCAGCTCATAATATCTTAATTCATTCGAATTCGTTGAAAGAACAACGAAATTAACGTGGAATTTCATCAAATAACAACAAAGTAGACATTTTTCGCTGTTCCGTGCTTTGATAATCTTTTTTTCTTTCTGTCAGCTCATAATATCTTAATTCATTCGAAATCGGTCAAAGAACAACGAAATTAACATGGAACTTCATGAAATAACAACAAAGTAGACATTTTTCGCTGTTCCGTGCTTTGATAACCTTTTTTCCTTTCTGTTAGCTCATAATATCTTAATTCATTCGAAATCGGTCAAAGAACAACGAAATTAACGTGGAATTTCATCAAATAACAACAAAGTAGACATTTTTCGCTGTTCCGTGCTTTGATAATCTTTTTTTCTTTCTGTCAGCTCATAATATCTTAATTCATTCGAAATCGGTCAAAGAACAACGAAATTAACATGGAACTTCATGAAATAACAACAAAGTAGACATTTTTCGCTGTTCCGTGCTTTGATAACCTTTTTTCCTTTCTGTTAGCTCATAATATCTTAATTCATTCGAAATCGGTCAAAGAACAACGAAATTAACGTGGAATTTCATCAAATAACAACAAAGTAGACATTTTTCGCTGTTCCGTGCTTTGATAATCTTTTTTTCTTTCTGTCAGCTCATAATATCTTAATTCATTCGAAATCGGTCAAAGAACAACGAAATTAACATGGAACTTCATGAAATAACAACAAAGTAGACATTTTTCGCTGTTCCGTGTTTCGATAACCTTTTTTTCTTTCTGTCAGCTCATAATATCTTAATTCATTCGAAATCGGCCAAAGAACAAAGAAATTAACATGGAACTTCATGAAATAACAACACAGTAGACATTTTTCGCTGTTCCGTGTTTCGATAACCTTTTTTTCTTTCTGTCAGCTCATAATATCTTAATTCATTCGAAATCGGCCAAAGAACAACGAAATGAACATGAAACTTCATCAAATAACAACAAAGTAGACATTTTTCGCTGTTCCGTGCTTTGATAACCTTTTTTCCTTTCTGTCAGCTCATAACATCTTAATTCATTCGAAATCGGTCAAAGAACAACGAAATTAACATGAAACTTCATCAAATAACAACAAAGTAGACATTTTTCGCTGTTCCGTGCTTTGATAACCTTTTTTCCTTTCTGTCAGCTCATAATATCTTAATTCATTCGAAATCGGTCAAAGAACAACGAAATTAACATGAAACTTCATCAAATAACAACAAAGTAGACATTTTTCGCTGTTCCGTGCTTTGATAACCTTTTTTCCTTTCTGTCAGCTCATAATATCTTAATTCATTCCAAATCGGTCAAAGAACAACGAAATTAACATGAAACTTCATCAAATAACAACAAAGTAGACATTTTTCGCTGTTCCGTGCTTTGATAACCTTTTTTCCTTTCTGTCAGCTCATAATATCTTAATTCATTCGAAATCGGTCAAAGAACAACGAAATTAACATGAAACTTCATCAAATAACAACAAAGTAGACATTTTTCGCTGTTCCGTGCTTTGATAACCTTTTTTCCTTTCTGTCAGCTCATAATATCTTAATTCATTCGAATTCGTTGAAAGAACAACGAAATTAACGTGGAATTTCATCAAATAACAACAAAGTAGACATTTTTCGCTGTTCCGTGCTTTGATAACCTTTTTTCCTTTCTGTTAGCTCATAATATCTTAATTCATTCGAAATCGGTCAAAGAACAACGAAATTAACATGAAACTTCATCAAATAACAACAAAGTAGACATTTTTCGCTGTTCCGTGCTTTGATAACCTTTTTTCCTTTCTGTTAGCTCATAATATCTTAATTCATTCGAAATCGGTCAAAGAACAACGAAATTAACATGAAACTTCATCAAATAACAACAAAGTAGACATTTTTCGCTGTTCCGTGCTTTGATAACCTTTTTTCCTTTCTGTCAGCTCATAATATCTTAATTCATTCGAATTCGTTGAAAGAACAACGAAATTAACGTGGAATTTCATCAAATAACAACAAAGTAGACATTTTTCGCTGTTCCGTGCTTTGATAATCTTTTTTTCTTTCTGTCAGCTCATAATATCTTAATTCATTCGAAATCGGTCAACAAAGTAGACATTTTTCGCTGTTCCGTGCTTTGATAATCTTTTTTTCTTTCTGTCAGCTCATAATATCTTAATTCATTCGAAATCGGTCAAAGAACAACGAAATTAACATGGAACTTCATGAAATAACAACAAAGTAGACATTTTTCGCTGTTCCGTGCTTTGATAACCTTTTTTCCTTTCTGTTAGCTCATAATATCTTAATTCATTCGAAATCGGTCAAAGAACAACGAAATTAACATGAAACTTCATCAAATAACAACAAAGTAGACATTTTTCGCTGTTCCGTGCTTTGATAACCTTTTTTCCTTTCTGTTAGCTCATAATATCTTAATTCATTCGAAATCGGTCAAAGAACAACGAAATTAACATGAAACTTCATCAAATAACAACAAAGTAGACATTTTTCGCTGTTCCGTGCTTTGATAACCTTTTTTCCTTTCTGTCAGCTCATAATATCTTAATTCATTCGAAATCGGTCAAAGAACAACGAAATTAACATGAAACTTCATCAAATAACAACAAAGTAGACATTTTTCGCTGTTCCGTGCTTTGATAACCTTTTTTCCTTTCTGTCAGCTCATAATATCTTAATTCATTCGAAATCGGTCAAAGAACAACGAAATTAACATGAAACTTCATCAAATAACAACAAAGTAGACATTTTTCGCTGTTCCGTGCTTTGATAACCTTTTTTTCCTTTCTGTCAGCTCATAATATCTTAATTCATTCGAAATCGGTCAAAGAACAACGAAATTAACATGAAACTTCATCAAATAACAACAAAGTAGACATTTTTCGCTGTTCCGTGCTTTGATAACCTTTTTTCCTTTCTGTCAGCTCATAATATCTTAATTCATTCGAAATCGGTCAAAGAACAACGAAATTAACATGAAACTTCATCAAATAACAACAAAGTAGACATTTTTCGCTGTTCCGTGCTTTGATAACCTTTTTTCCTTTCTGTCAGCTCATAATATCTTAATTCATTCGAAATCGGTCAAAGAACAACGAAATTAACATGAAACTTCATCAAATAACAACAAAGTAGACATTTTTCGCTGTTCCGTGCTTTGATAATCTTTTTTTCTTTCTGTCAGCTCATAATATCTTAATTCATTCGAAATCGGTCAAAGAACAACGAAATTAACATGGAACTTCATGAAATAACAACAAAGTAGACATTTTTCGCTGTTCCGTGCTTTGATAACCTTTTTTCCTTTCTGTCAGCTCATAATATCTTAATTCATTCGAAATCGGTCAAAGAACAACGAAATTAACATGAAACTTCATGAAATAACAACAAAGTAGACATTTTTCGCTGTTCCGTGCTTTGATAACCTTTTTTCCTTTCTGTTAGCTCATAATATCTTAATTCATTCGAAATCGGTCAAAGAACAACGAAATTAACATGAAACTTCATCAAATAACAACAAAGTAGACATTTTTCGCTGTTCCGTGCTTTGATAACCTTTTTTCCTTTCTGTCAGCTCATAATATCTTAATTCATTCGAAATCGGTCAAAGAACAACGAAATTAACATGGAACTTCATGAAATAACAACAAAGTAGACATTTTTCGCTGTTCCGTGCTTTGATAACCTTTTTTCCTTTCTGTCAGCTCATAATATCTTAATTCATTCGAAATCGGTCAAAGAACAACGAAATTAACATGAAACTTCATCAAATAACAACAAAGTAGACATTTTTCGCTGTTCCGTGATTTGATAACCTTTTTTCCTTTCTGTCAGCTCATAATATCTTAATTCATTCGAATTCGTTGAAAGAACAACGAAATTAACGTGGAATTTCATCAAATAACAACAAAGTAGACATTTTTCGCTGTTCCGTGCTTTGATAATCTTTTTTTCTTTCTGTCAGCTCATAATATCTTAATTCATTCGAAATCGGTCAAAGAACAACGAAATTAACATGGAACTTCATGAAATAACAACAAAGTAGACATTTTTCGCTGTTCCGTGCTTTGATAACCTTTTTTCCTTTCTGTTAGCTCATAATATCTTAATTCATTCGAAATCGGTCAAAGAACAACGAAATTAACGTGGAATTTCATCAAATAACAACAAAGTAGACATTTTTCGCTGTTCCGTGCTTTGATAATCTTTTTTTCTTTCTGTCAGCTCATAATATTTTAATTCATTCGAAATCGGTCAAAGAACAACGAAATTAACATGGAACTTCATGAAATAACAACAAAGTAGACATTTTTCGCTGTTCCGTGCTTTGATAACCTTTTTTCCTTTCTGTTAGCTCATAATATCTTAATTCATTCGAAATCGGTCAAAGAACAAACGAAATTAACGTGGAATTTCATCAAATAACAACAAAGTAGACATTTTTCGCTGTTCCGTGCTTTGATAATCTTTTTTTCTTTCTGTCAGCTCATAATATCTTAATTCATTCGAAATCGGTCAAAGAACAACGAAATTAACATGGAACTTCATGAAATAACAAAGTAGACATTTTTCGCTGTTCCGTGTTTCGATAACCTTTTTTTCTTTCTGTCAGCTCATAATATCTTAATTCATTCGAAATCGGCCAAAGAACAACGAAATTAACATGGAACTTCATGAAATAACAACACAGTAGACATTTTTCGCTGTTCCGTGTTTCGATAACCTTTTTTTCTTTCTGTCAGCTCATAATATCTTAATTCATTCGAAATCGGCCAAAGAACAACGAAATTAACATGAAACTTCATCAAATAACAACAAAGTAGACATTTTTCGCTGTTCCGTGCTTTGATAACCTTTTTTCCTTTCTGTCAGCTCATAATATCTTAATTCATTCGAAATCGGTCAAAGAACAACGAAATTAACATGAAACTTCATCAAATAACAACAAAGTAGACATTTTTCGCTGTTCCGTGCTTTGATAACCTTTTTTCCTTTCTGTCAGCTCATAATATCTTAATTCATTCGAAATCGGTCAAAGAACAACGAAATTAACATGAAACTTCATCAAATAACAACAAAGTAGACATTTTTCGCTGTTCCGTGCTTTGATAACCTTTTTTCCTTTCTGTCAGCTCATAATATCTTAATTCATTCCAAATCGGTCAAAGAACAACGAAATTAACATGAAACTTCATCAAATAACAACAAAGTAGACATTTTTCGCTGTTCCGTGCTTTGATAACCTTTTTTCCTTTCTGTCAGCTCATAATATCTTAATTCA